>JAJOOS010009910.1:0-30694 GCA_029582725.1 Solanum chiquidenum | reverse complement strand
ACAAAAAGTAATGGTAGGTTCTCCACAAAATATTTAAATTTAATTTGTACAAAAAGTGACATATTTACCTAGTAAATGATAGTTTTAACGGCAAACATGTTTTAGAGCTAATTAAAGATAAATAATAACTTTTCATGACGACTTTACGTGACAATTGTATTAGTCGTCACAAAAAGTAAAGCAACATTTAACATGATTTTTTTAAAAAAAATAAAAAAATAAACAATTTATACTACACAGAGCGTAGCGGCCTTTTATTAATAAAATCCTTAACAATAATAAGTACAAGAGAAGCTAAGTTTTACCTTACCAATCCTAACGAGGCAACAAACTTCTACATACCTATACGCTATACAATAAGTGATAATTTTAGCATTGACCATGTGTTAGAAGAAATGATTTTTTTTCATTGTTTGCCTTAAATTATCACAAAAAGTATACATATAAATATAAAGAAACATTTGACATATATACAAATGATAATTTTTCATGATCACTTTATGTAACGATTGCCTTAATATAAAGATTCCAAACAGAGAAAGGCGAAGGCTCTCTCTCACTTTGTGGCCTTGTGTAAAGCCTTTCCGCCTATCTAGTCTTTTCTTTTTTCTCTTTATTCAAAGTAAGCAGATCGAAAGCACGAAAAGGAATGTCTTAGCGTGCCCTTACTCTAATTCGAAATACGTCTCTTTCTTTCTATTCAAATTCCTCTCCCTTCATTCCTCGATCCGCTTGTAAATTCTTGATGTAATACCCACTCGTAAATGATTGGTGTAAGAATTTCTCACTAATCAGGTGTGATCAGTCTCATCCGTGTAGGAATTCCTCTTCCAACTCGTCCCAGAATGGGTGTTAGGGCAAAGAACAAGAAGAAAACTAAAGGAGAAATTTGTCCAATAGTAACAAAGGGTGCCTCCACAGGTTGACATCCGATCCAATCTAGTAGTAAGCAATCCGCCAAAAGCAACCAAAATATTCCTTGGTGAATTGGGCGAAAACTTGAACTACGTACATGCATACTTTTAAAAAAGGGTAAATCCAACATACATATAAAAACTAGTGTTATTGCGGCTACACCTTCCGATTTGTCAGGTATATTACGGAGATTCAATATCTAATACTGATATAGATATATAAAATGTAAACATTTGACCTATATACACCGTATAATTTTGTCAGCACACAAAAAAAATAAAATTGTTTTAGTGGCGAAAAAAAATTGGAGGGAAAAACAACAAACAAAAAAAAAGAGGGATGGAAGTGGAACTTACATAACCCAATAATAGGTGGCAAATTAGCAAGTTTAGCATAACTGATTCCTTGAGGTATAGCAAGGCTAGCAATTGTAATGCCGGCAATAATATCAGATCTTAAAAGCATAAGATTATACTTAGGTCCCCATTCGAAAACAGGGAAGAAAAACTGTAAACCCAAAACAAATTTCCTCAACGTCGTTTGGTTCTTGAACCTGTGAAATGGATCATCTGGGAAAAATATCTCCGACAATCTATGCCGGAGTTTTTGAAATGTCGTCCGGTGAGGCGGCAAACATACCTTATGTACACCGTTCGATTGCGAAGACGAAGACGAAGCCTCTGTTCCGTCATTTGTATTTCCAGATGAATCTTCCACTTTAATCGAATTCAAAGTCATTTTTTTTTGTTTTAATTTTAACGAATTTGGTTCAAGAACAATAAGTTGAGGAAAATGTGTATTGGGTTAGTTTTTCAGATTTGGATCGGAGAAGAACGAATGAAAATTAGTTGATCTTTGTTGATTTGAATGGAAATGAACACAATGCCCTTTTTATAGGGGGAAAATTTAAAATATCCGCTCAATACGCCTATACATATATTAGTTATTTATTTATTTTAAAAATACTTTAAATGGATAAAAATGTGAAGTGGTGCTAGTAAGTAGTATATAATAACTTTGAGAGGTAAATATTTTCTTTTTGTTTTTAAATATATTTTTCTTTTATTACCTTTTCCTTTTTATATAACGATGATATGAAATTTGATGAATAATGAGTCTATGATGGAAAAAATTAGTAATAGCCAATAGGCATGCTACTCTATTCTTACCCTCTAAACTATCATAATTTTATTCAAGGTAGAATGTAAATACATGACATTTTATTTAATAATTTAAATTTTTTGTTTAAAATGTGAGTAAGTAGTATAACAACTTTGAGAGGACAGTATTTTTTGTTTATTTTTTAAGATATATTTTTCTTTGTCACTTTTCCTATTTATTACAATAATTTAGAATTTTCGGATGAATCAATGATGATGCACCATTCAAAATTCGATTAATAATAAGTCTATAATGGAAAAAATTAGTAATAGACATGCTCCTTTATCCTTGCTCACTAAAATATCATAATTCTATTCATGGCAGAAAGCAAAAAACACGACATTATATTTATAAATAGAATTTTTGTTTAAAATGTGAGTAAGTTGTATAAAAACTTTGAGAGGACAAAATTTTGTTTATTTTTCAAGATTTTTTTTATCACTTCTCCTCATTTAGAATTTTTGGAAGAATCACTAATAATGCACCATTTAAAAAATATTACAAACAGGGATCCTCCTTTTATCCTTATTCATTAAAAAATATCATGTTTTTATTTGTGGCAAAGTCATGAGTGCAAACACATGACGTTTTGTTTGATAATTTAGAAATTTTGAAAGTATGTAACAACTAATAATGTACTATTTGAAACTCAATGAATAATAAGCCTGTAATGGAAAAAGTTAAATAAGAGACACACTCCTCTAATCTTATTCACTAAAATATTGTGTTTTATCTGTGGTAAAGAGCGAACACACGATATTCTATTTAATAATTTTAGGTTAATATGATTTGATGAGATTGTACGGATAAATTCTTAAATGAGATTATTTTTCATTAAAGTGGAAAGTAAATGGAAGGGAAAGTAGGTTTAGGCATACCAACGTAATTAGTTTAGGTATTATTATGACTTTATCATATAATAAACAGTAATGCATCAATTCTAAACTAGATAGATAATGAGTCTATGATGGAAAAAGATTTAATAACAGACACGCTTCTCTTTTCTTATTCACAAAAAAATATTATTATGACTTTATCATATATTAGTACAACAGTAATTAAACCGGAAAACGGTTAATTGACTAATGAGTGGCCAAGACTCTTGATTAAGAAATTTAAGGTAATTAACATTTTGTCCTGAGGCAAACGTAGCTAATCCCAAACCTAAAATAAAAGATGACTTTTTTATTATAGTAGCTAGTTTAACATTTTTCTATGTTGAACCTTTGAAAAATAGCTTGAATATAACAAAAGAGATATAAATGATTCGTATAGTCAATTCCAACTGAATTATTAGAATTTAAAACACTTTTTATACGTTGAGTAGACATAACATGTAATTTGGCGTGTATGATTGAAATATAGTGACAAAATTATGATTTTTAATAAGATGATTCAAAAGATAAAGACGTAGAAATACAATGATACAAAGGAAATTCTAACATATATACCTATTGAAAATCTAGCCAAAAAAAAGAAGAGAAGAAGAACGTATAGATTTAACTTACGCTTGCTTTAATGCATGATCAAAATAGCGTTGCATTTATTCAGTTATTTATACTTTGGAAAAGGGGAAAAGCAGGGGCAACCAACCCGCAAGTGAATGGACAAATATTGAGCCAAATCAAACATACAAAATTTAGTACTCCGTCCATTTTAATATATTCATTTCGTTCACTTTTATTTATTTATTATATTAAAAATTTATGTTTACTTTATTTATTACTGTGATCATATCAAAAGATTTTTTTAAAAATAATGTTGTACCTTCAACATTAATTGATTATTTTCTAAATTATTTCTCAAGATCTAAGACTATGCATCAATTAATATGAGTGTTATGATAAAATACTCATATTAATAATTATTTCTTAAGAAATAGACACAAAATTGAAAGTGGACAAGTACTAAAAGTGAATGGAGGGAGTATTTGTCTTACGTTTATTTTAGTTTGTGTAAAAAAATGTCACTTTCTATATAATTTAGTAACCATTTGCACTCACTATGCGATATACATTATATATTTAAGATCATAGGATTCAAATGATATTTTAATACATTAAACACAATATATTGTCGACTGCATAATCAAACTAAAACACATAAATTAACTCGAAAAGACATTCTCACACGCCTAAGATTGGGAGTAACATGAATATACGTGCACCTGATGATTTGAGAAATGTATATATAGTTATAATACAAAATATATTTTGTACGTGAACAATATACTTGTACGCTTTAACATCGAGTAAACCAACAATAGGAAGTGTGGATCTAGGTTCATTACCATACAAGAAAAAATGAATTTAGGATTGAATCCAACCTTAAAAGCTAACTCATATTTAAGAGGCAATAATTCATTGGGATAATATTGAACTAATACTCTTCAGAAATTAAATTGATAAGTACAGAGACCATATTTAAATGAGGATTCATCCATGGTGATTCTTTATAAAAATGCTTATGTATGATTCAAAACTATATATAAGTTGCCTTCTTCTAAAACAAAAAAAAAGTTAAAGAGAATTAAATTCACACAGTTATTGAGAACATCCACTTCCACAATATTTGACTGCATATATATTAGAAAAATTACCTATATCTAAACATACTTTCATATTATAAATACATAGTTTATCACTAGTTTAAAAATATTACATATAATACCACTTTTTAATAATTATACCATATATTTTTAAAAATTAAATCAGATACACAATCCCATTAAATATGATAATTAATAATTATCCTAAGATTATACCTCCTTAATTATTGAGACTTTTACAATTCGAATCCATTTCTCTCTCTTCAACACCACCACCGTTTCCCTCCCCAATCTCACGTCTCCCTTGTATCTCAACCCACTTCTATACGTTATTCTTCTTCTCAACCAACTCAAATACATCTTTGCTTGTACTAATTACATAACCAACTCTCCATACTATTTTAATGGTTAATAATTCACAAAATAGTATGAATCTTGTTAAATTATCTATTCGAGATACACCCTATAAAATTTTGACAAATTTTTCATGGATCTGTGATAAATTATTATCTAAGATACATGCTCAACAAAATATTAATGCTACATAAAATCTGTTTGTTTGTTAAATCTCCACAATTTACTCCTTTAATCATGGAATTAAGTTACACCATTTAATTTAAATTAATTAAATAAACGTATCTCTTCCTTTTAATTCTGATAGATACACATATCTAACCACTTTTGATTCATGTATCCGACTAAAAAAATGGTATAGAAAGTAATTTAGAAATCTAATGGAATTTCAAGTAATTATGATCTAAAGTAGTGATTTCTGTAGTTTGCTCATTATTACATTAACGGGGACAATAACTATATGTTTAGTCATTGTCCCCGTTATATATATCGTACTTCGTAACCATAAAGAGACTAGTGTACAAAGTATTCAAGTATATTATAACATATATTACCAAATTTGATATATAGTATTGAGAATAATATAAGACTCGAAAGTTAATTTATGATTTAGTAGCAATTAACTGGCAAATAACTGAAACCTGACACTTTTGGTTTGCACAACAAAATAAGACTCAACACCTACATGATTATTCTAGCAACATATTTTTATTTGAAGAAAAGAAAGACAATTATTGGGCAAAAAAGAATGTCACTAAATTGATATATAGTTTTAGTTGAATGGGATGGGATCTTTTTTGCTGGCCTAATTATAGTTAGGATCATTAATTTGGTCAATTGTGATGTCTCACTAATTATTAGTAAAGAAATTAATTAGTTATTCCATTCATAAGTGGCAAATTATAAAGTTCATGTACAAGGAAATAATTACGTCACGTAGACTGAATTAGTAGTTATTGAACTAAAAATACAAAAACGCATGAGCTACCTATTTTACACGTACATTTGATGTGATCAAACTAACGGTAAACATGTAGTAAGTTACATATTATGTAAGATTAGTTAGTGTTTGATGGGAGCATTTGAGAGGAGGAATTAAGTTTGTTGTGAATACCAACATACAGGTTGTGGGTGCAGTGGTGAAACTACTTCATTCTTTAACTAGAGATTTCGGATTTGAGCTCTGAATATAGAAAAAATTCTTCAAATGAGTCCTACAGTGAGCGATTCGAATTTAGTTGGAACTCCAATAGGGGCTCCAAACACCAAGTAGAAAAAAAAAGTTTGTTGTG
The DNA here is from genome assembly GCA_029582725.1 of Solanum chiquidenum. Classification (NCBI taxonomy): domain Eukaryota; kingdom Viridiplantae; phylum Streptophyta; class Magnoliopsida; order Solanales; family Solanaceae; genus Solanum; species Solanum chiquidenum. The sequence continues at coordinate 24,424 of JAJOOS010009910.1, read as the reverse complement.
GATTGATATAAAATAAAAAAAATGCAGTGGCGTTTTTAAACACTTCTCGTGCCTTATTTGGTTGTAAGATATTTATAAATCATAAGTTTTGGAGGGAAACTAAAGTGTGGTTGTCTTGTCATATCATACTCTCTTTGTTAAAAATTAAATATTTGTCATTTTAAAAGAATACTGACGCATTTTCCATTTTACCCTTTTGTATGAAAGGATGGGAGTTTTCAGAAAAAATATAGCTACTTGAAATCTAACCTAAGTATTTTTTTTATGATTTTTGACAATTCTACCACTAAATCACACATGTTCTTTTATGAAATATTTTTATTGTTTTTGTTTATATTCAACTGTAAGTTTGCACTTCAAAAATCAACTTTATCCATTGATTTTGTAAAATTAAATGAGGGATTAAAAAAAATATGAAGAAACGTCTGTTGGTTTTCTATCAAAAAAAACAAAACAAAAAACGATGGATGGGATCATTATTCCCTAGATTTTTTGCATCGTTTTTAGTGGTGATAGTTCAAATATGAAATTCGAAACATCAATGTGTTTTTGAATGGTATGGTCGATGGAAGAAAATAAAATGCAGTACACGTGGCAAGCAATTCTGAGCAAGCAGGCAGTAGCAACAACCAAATAGTTTTTGGCACCCCACATTTGAACAACAGATGCTGCCTGATTAACCAACTTGCTCGATCCATCGAGTCTGTTTCTTATGCATTTGACTCAATAAAGTGTATATTAAAAGTCAAGTACTGCTTTGACATTTGTGGAGATCATTGGTATTGGCCGGCAGCCATGAATAATATCATAAACATTGCATTAGTCAACTCGTTTATGCTAGAGTACTTCTAGTTATCTGCTTGATAGAATTTTAATTAAAACTTTGTATTTATAATAAGAAATGCATTTAATGTGGAAATAATTTAACAAGGACAGAAAAGGGAAATGAAATGTGTGCATTTTTCTCTTTATAGCACCCGACTTTGTTCAGAACCTAGTAAGTTATTTTTTCTAAAACTCAAAGTTCATAAATTTCTAATTTTGAATTTGTCATTCCTAACTATAACCAAAGGATTAAAAAATAAATGGAACGTGTGCACTTTTCTCTTTAGGAGTTTGTTTATTTGGACTTGAAAGAATAAAAAAGAGGTCCTCTTTAATTTGAAGCCTAATTAACCTTGTGATTACGTTGGAAATAACAAATTAAAAAGAGCACCCCACGATTCTTCCATCTCGAGGTGGGGGAGAAAAGTGGATTAATGGTGATGGTTAGCACTTAAAATAAGTCAATTCAAATACACGTACTATATATATCCTAAATATATTATTTTAGCTTTAAAATATTTAAAATAAGTCAATTCAAAGTTCAAACGGGCTCTAAGTTGAAAGTAGCAAATTAAAAAGAACACCCCACGGTTCTTTCATCTGGTGGTGGGGTGGTTGTTACTTGTTAGCAGCGTAATGAACAAGTTTATTCCAAGAATATACCATTTTTCATTTTACCTTTTGATGATAGCAACATTGACTCATTATAATTAGTCATATATATTCAAAAAAAATGAAACCCTTTTTTTCGACTAAAACTAGCTAGCTCATGAAGTCAACTTTACTAGTACAAATGGCTGGATCCTTTTCAATTAGCTAGTCTCTACACGTTCTCCACTCTTTGAGAGATTTGTGGTAATTGAATGTCTTTGTGACACTTAATAGCCCTTATTGTTTTGCTACATAACCTATGGCTGCTTTAATATCATGTTGATGTACATGTGATCGAGCAAGGGCATGAGAACTGATTGGACCACGAAGATCAAATGAGCTAAATTTGATGGTTGAGCTAAAAATGTAATGTCGGGACCATGTTTGACCCAACAATGTAACGGAAGTTAAATTTAATTCCTATTTTGAATAGTTCAGAAGTGTTAATGACCTAATTATGACACACATATTTAACGTTTGGGAATTAAAAAGAGCTTAGACTTATAATGTTGGTATTTAAAATCATCACAATAAATCAACAAAATAAGCATTTAAATTGAAAGTGATAGGAAGCTTTTAGTAGAAAGAGAGTTTAGTGTATTTCTTCTAGAATTATAATGATTAATGTAATCTTTTTGTGTCTTTTTTTGGGATTATTAATTAGCTCAAGAGTGGGAAAAGTGACTTGTTTGGATGTCTATATTCTTCACTTCTGGAAGGGAATAATTAACAAGTTCTATAAAATGTTAAGTTATATTTGTCTAGTCTATTTAAAGAAACAAATTAGAAAACATGAATGGACTTCTTGTCTCATTTTGGATAATTTCCGTTGCTTTTGTCGACCATAATTGTGATTAAAAAAATCCTCACTGATTAGATTTAGTTGATTTTATTTATAGGCGTTTAGTGTTTTAACATCGTTTAATGTTATAATTAAGTATCATTTTTTACTGATTTTTTTACTTAAAATGGACATTAATTCATTCACTTTCTCAATATGTATAAATAACGCGAAACGTATAATAGGATGTTAATATTACCTCTTAAAAGAAATGAGACCTAAAAAATTTCGAACTAACCTTTATTTTTGAATTGAAAATATTGAAGGTAACAAACCTAAAATTGAAAATGGCAGCACCACTGATTGTTCCTTTGATTGATAAAATTGCTCCTTCAAATTGAGTATAAACTGTGAAAGTTATGTTATATTCGTATAGGACTTATTAAAAGGGGAATCACTCCCTATCCATGGGAGGCTACCACGACAATGTTGTTGATATGATTCAGAAACGAGTGACAACTTCATGGGAGATAGAAGTGTTGTGTGAAGACATTTGGAAGCTTTCAAGCATGTTCAATCATGTCGAATTTATATATATTGTGAACAAAATAGTTGATAGAGATACTTTATTTCTTTGTTGAAGGAAATCTCTTGGGAGAAGTTTTTTCCAAGTTGGATCATCCAGGATGCAAAAGATATGTTTAAACTATATACTTCGTTGATGCAATAATAAAAGGTGTTCTGTTTCGGAAAAAATAAAATAAAAAATCCCACCACACATATTGGTGATTCAAATGGTGTGTTATAGTTATTTCATATAAATGTCATGCATCCCTTTTTTCTTCCAAAGACCAATTTAAGACCAAAATATTGTGTCAAAAAAACAATATCCATATAGTATTGTAGGTGTTCTCAGCCCACTTTAATTAGGTCTGATCTATACAAGTTATTAAAACTCAGCCTTGAAGTGTTGTAGCATCCAATTTCAGATGGTTACAAGAGCAATATGCACATTAGAACTTGTTGACTAATCCAATTTACTTGTTGCAGGCCTTGACATCATGGATCCATGGGCCTCGTGGCGTACCCACTAGAATTTGAATTTTGGACTAACCTCAACTTCGTAGGCCGTCAACGGAAAATCTTAGGCTAATTTTAACGAGCGGTGTATCTTAATGTATTTACGTCCAACTCTGCTACATAATTATTAAATAGTAGGATAATATGTAACTATAGTTGAAATTAGTACATAGAGTATGTATGTATGTCTTGTGTAGCACAACAAAATTGTTAACAAATTTTAGATATTTCACCAACTATTTGGAGTCCAATGGGTGAATCTGATAAAGAGAACTTGTCCATGCAAAACTTATCTTAACATACAAAAATTGTAAATAAAAATTGACCCTTAAAAGAGAAAACACGCAAAGTAGAAGATATTGTTTTTTCATATAGTGACTGCCTAGTAATTTCCATTCTCAAATCCATTATGATTTGCAAGTCAAGAAATATTTCATATACACCCTTGATTCTGCGAACAAATCATCATCAACGGCTACAAGTGCTTGTATGATATCATTAAGAATGTGACATTCCAAATAAATACAAGTCAAACGAGGCAACTAGACATGCATGTATCTTCCTTTAAAACTTAAGCGCAAAGTTTTCTTGGGTATATAAAGAGGTAAAAATCACAACTCCAACAACAACAAAGAAAAACATTTTCCCAATTCCATAAAAGTGTTAAGCTTTTGTTAGTAAGGTTTTTAACTTTCAACGTCCGAGACAATGGTAAGTTATTTTTACATCATCGTGATAATTATATTTATTAGTTAAGTAGCATACAACGTACATGTCTTATTTTCAGGATTACTTATTCGTATCTCAATGGGACTCATTTGAATGCTTGTTTGCTCAAGAAGCATTTGCATTCTGAATATATAACCTTCATAAAACTTGATCATATAACATCTATATATATTGCATATTGTTGAATTGCAAATATTCAATTTGTATGATCTTATATATCCTGACGACGTACTATTTTTTGTTCATTATTGTTCCTTTTCCTTTGTTCTCCGTCTCTGTTGGATCAAATATCGCGGTGTCATCAGACTTTTGCAATTGAAATTGAGGTACTACTACAGTTAATTATCTGCAATCATTTGAATCATGACATATTATAACTGAAATTAAACATGTCCAGATAACAATGTATTTTTGACACAGAAAAAACATGTCCAGAAATCAGCAAGGGTCAAGTCCTTGGAGATCCACCCAACAGAGCCATGGTAAGAATTATAAAATCAATCTGTTCTACAAATAGGGGTGGGTGATATATAATATAACTGTGTTGTTGATCCTGCAGGATTTTAGTGAGCTTGTACACAGGAACTGTACAAATATGGAACTATCAATCTCAAGTAAGCAACTTTGCATCTAGCTAGGAAATTTTAATATATAGCTTTTTGTTGAATTGTATAACAAGGTCGGCTATATGAATCCTGCAGACTGTAGAGAAGAACTATCAAGTCTCAGAGTCACCAGGTATGTATATTATTGAATAACTATTTATTCAATTCACAGCTTCCTAGCATCAATCAGTCCTGGACAAGGCTTTAATAATATAAATGTTTGTTTTTTTCAGTCAGGTCAGCCAAGTTTATCGCCCGTGAAAAAAGTATTGTTGTTGGATCAGATGATCACTTCATTAGAGTATACAACTACACAACAGAGGAAAAGACTAAGGAATTCAAAGCACACGACGATTATATCAGATCATTAGCTGTTCATCCTACTCTTCCTTATGTGCTGTCATGTTCCGATGACATGATGATAAAGCTTTGGGACTGGGAAAAAGACTGGGCTTGTACTCAGATTTTTAAGGGGCATAACCACTATGTGATGCAAGTGGCCTTCAATCCAAAAGAAAATCAGACGTTTACAAGTGTATCACTTGACTGCACAATGAAGGTATATATATTCAAATAATACATTACTATAAGCTTTGAACTCTTGATGAATTCACCTTTCATTTCCTTTTTAACAGATGTGGAATCTTAGCTCCTCTGATCCAATTCTCGAACTAGAAGCACATTCGAAGGGGATCAATTGTGTTGATTTCTTAACTTGTGATGATAAACAATATCTAATCACTGGTTCAGATGATCACACAGCTAAGGTATGCTGCAAATAAAAAAAAATTCTTTCGCGAGATAATTATATAAGTATCTACAAATTGCCTGCTGAACATTTTATGTATTTCAGGTCTGGGACATGCAAAATCAAACTTGTGTCCGGATTCTTGAAGGTCATAAGAACAATATTTCTGCATTGGCAATGCATCCAGAACTTCCTGCTCTTTTTACAGGGTCTGAGGATGGAACATTTAGCGTGTGGGATGCTACTAATTACAGGTAACATAGACGCTCATGCTATCACATGATATATTCGACATACATATCAGGATCTTGAACATGATAATATTCATCGTAGAGATAGTACCTGATGCAACAAACATTACTACGGTAAATCAGCAATAAGTTTCATAGATGAACATTCGAACTTTCTAAATGTTTTGATTGATACCATTCTCTCTAGCTCAGTTTGATTCATTATCAACAACTTGGATGTTAACAACCTGCATAACAAATACAGTACATTGTGTATACTGTAAATTTGATTTATTTTGACATTCATTTCCTCGATATGCTATTAACACAGCTTACTCAACACACAAATCTCTGAACTTGGGAGAATTTGGGCAATTGGATTTGCAAGCCTGGAAGGTTCTCACATGTAAGTTTCTATTTCCACAAGTAATTCTTCTATTTTCATATTTCAATTAGTACTCCGATTCTATTATCTACACACGGCTAACCTTTAATTACTTTTCCGGTTAATTTTTTCTCCAAATCAAAACTATTGTTTTCTTTGATAGGCTCATAATTGGCTGTGATGAAGGAATGATTATCGGAAAGATTGTATGTTCAGAAACTCCTGAGGAAGATTGAGAGACACTATATATGAAGAAGCTTATGTTTTCTTTATGCTTTCTAGTTTCTGTCATTTTAATATGTTTTTATAATTACTTGTACTAGGATCTTGTGAATCCATTATGTCTATCTTGTATTTATTTTCTTGGAATTAAAGTTGATGTTGTATAAGTAAATAATTTCTCATAATTCGATGAACTTTTGAGATATTAACTCTCTAACTAGTTCGCTAAAGTATTTACTCATTTTCTAATTCCAAGAATGATGGTGAAAATAAAAGCGCCAAAGTATTTACTCATTTTCTAATTCTTTTCTAATTCAAGAATGATGGTGAAAATAAAAGCATACACAGATAGGAAGGTCGCAAAAATTAATTTGATACATCCTCATTTTTTACCTCACAGAGTTACTACCACGAAAAAGTATGATCTGAGCAAATTATATGGACCCTGTTATTGTGCCATTTGGGGTTTGAACTTGGAACTCCTTCATATTCAAATGGACACCCATTACCACTGTGTCAAACGTCTACATTTAAATATACATCCGTTAAGTGTAGAATTCGACATATATATTTAATGTAATTTTTCGACAAAGGAACACCTGAATGGCTGTTGCTACCCCACTGAGCTCGTATGGTGCCCATAGAGTACAAGTCAATCTTCTATCATCTCAAATTTCTCAACATAATACCGTGCCTATGGCGGAAGAGACTTAAAAGTTTAAACACATATTTGCTGTCAAAGCTTGGTTTCACACATTTAAGCCCAAGTGCTTTATTATGTGGCGTCTTTCATATGCTAACCATAATTGTATTGCCAAATATTAACATATATATTCATAGTACCAATTACCAAATGATTATAAAGGAGAAGAAAAAAAAAAGCTACTCCAAAGCCTATTTGGATGTGTTTATTATTAGGCGAAATGGTCTGGTGGACCCTTATACTTGTATCAATTTGTATTCTGAATCCTTCTACCTACCCCTTTGTCATCTAAACCCTCAAACTCAATAAAACACAATTTAACAAATCCCTCTGACCATTGACCAAGCTTATGTGTCTTTAAGATGACTGAGTTGGCGAAAGTGTGTGATTTCACGCAGCTTAAGGCGAGTGAATAATTTTTTAGGTTAAATTATTATTTTATTTTTTAAAACTCAAATGGCCATATGGCCTATTATATTAAAAATCAAAATAAATGCAGGATAACAGGTCTAAAAACGACCCAGCTGGAAAGAAAACAAAGAGTTAGCAGCCAAAACATAAAACAAAACAATAGAAATAATCTAAAAAAAAAGAAAGAAAAAGAAAGTGAAATTAACATTTGAGCACATAAACCCAGAAGTTTCTTCAACATGACCGACCATTAAAGAAATATTTTTTTAAAAAAATAATTAATTAATTAGTCATTTCTTCTTCCCCAAAGCTTAATTGCTTTCCAACTCTGGCAACTTCCCTGAACTTTGTAAGTAGATCTTCGAAAAAACGGAAGGGAATGCTTAACATGCCGATCTCAAATTTCAATACATGCATTAACACTAGCTCAGCTTCCAGAAAATCCTTTGTTGTAAAATGTTGCTCTTTAATGGTGTTGTCAGCCAGAGACTTGAAGGATTTGACACTTACAGAAGAAGAATCGTGTATTTTGCTTGAGATTCATATTGCAACAAGCGCAAATAGCTACAAATTGCTTTCTCTCAGAGGCCGTAAGAGCCAGCTCTTAGCATCCTTAGTTCCTTCTCCGGTAAGAGATGGGTAGAATCGATCGGCAAAAAAGTGACAACGCTGAGTATTTGACGATCGGAGAAACTTGAAGATCCTGAGCTGATTGAATGAGAGATTCTACAAGTCAAGCTCCCAAACAAGAGAAAACCTCCTTTTTCATTCTCGATCCCTCTCTTTGCATAGAACCTGTTGGCCGAAATGCTTAAGAGAACCAAATGTTGAAGAAAGTCACTGCAACTAAATTTATTTGTCCAGGTGACAGTGGAACCCAGTGCAAACAAAATCAGCAGAAGAACAATCGATCGGTTTGGAATCATAAAGGAAATGAGTATAATTATCAAATTTGTATAACAGATTTTTCTAACTGGCTAGTGGAGAGGAGAACGGGGTGCGTGAGGGTGCGGTCATGGCGATGAAGAGGTTTTTCGGCTAGATCTGGTGATGCGGTGACTTAGGTTGTTGTTTTTGTGGAGGTTGGAGGAGGAAAGAAAAATAGTGATGGTGTGCGGCGGAGATAAGACGGGTGATGGAGAAAGAATATGTGATTTCGCCGAAAAAAATGGCGATGACGGTGGCAATGGCTTTCTTTGGTTGATTTTGATCGTGAAACAGTGAAAATTAGGAGAATTGGATGTATGAAATTTCACTTTAAAAAATAAATTAAAATGTTATTATTTTACATTTTATTAAATAATTTTAAAAAATAGTTATGAAATAATTATGATGTGACATTAATATATCTGACGTGGATATGACATGCCAATTATATAAAGGAGAGTGAGCTACACACATGGTTGGAAGGGCTTAAAAGTCTCATTTTAATTGAGTTTGAGGGTCCAGATGACAAATGCGTAAGTAGAAGGGTTCAGAATACAAGCTGATACAAGTATAAGGGTCCACCAGACCATTTCGCCTTATTATTATAACTTTACAAGTTAGGACTTTTAATTTACATCTTTGGTTTATTTTTATATTTTTTAATTTAAAAATAAATTGTTTGCAACAAATTTTAAACATATGAAAAATGAATCAGCCACATAAATAAGTCCCAAGAAACATGAATATCCCATATTTTATTGATGATGGTGTGGGTACAATTTTGTTCCTCCCTTGATTCATGATTTGGACTTGATTTCTATAATTTGAGGGTAGTTAATGGTGTATTTCTCGAACTAGGATGATTTGGACTTAATTTTCATAACTCGAATAATTCGAAGGTCGTTAGTGGCGTATTTCTCGAACTAGGATGATTTAAACTTAATTTTCATAACTCGAGGGTCGTTAGTAGCGTATTTCTCGAATTCAGATGACTTGAATTTGATATCTTTATGAATATTCTATGAATTTATAGTGGAATTTTGAGATGACTTTTCAAAAAAAATATAGCACTAACATATATATAACCATGAACTAGGGTGTTCTAGGGTTTAGAGTTGAGTATCCTTCAAAAATTCTAATTGAAATTGAACATTCTCTGTAGAGTCTCGATTGAACATCTCTTGTAGAGTCCCGCAAAATTGTGATTTTTTTTAACAAAGCATATAAATCCAAACAACTCGTAGAATGATCAAAAAGTATACCTCATAAGTGAAAAACAGCAAAAACAAAATTGGAAATTCTAATATTTTCTTCTTCTTTTTCGGTCAGATAATATTAACTCTTAACTGGGAAGGATCATCCTCATAAAATTCCCCCTTTTGCATTCGCTTTACAGGGGTTGCGCTGTTACACGAGCTAAACCTCTAGGAGTACTAATTTTCTCTCTCTTGATCTCTCTTCGTCCTTCTCTCACTTCAACAATTGGAATTCGAAGATCTCTGCAGCTTATTCGTGCTTCAATTTGATCTCACTCGAATCTCTACCGCTACTTCAATCACTGATTCGGTTCCTCTTTCGGAGAGTTCTCATATTCATCGCTGAAAATGGTGAGTCTGTTAGTTTCAATCTGTTCATCATTACGTTACGGCTTAGATCTGATTCAAATCGGATTCGGTTGGGTTGCGGTAACTGATCACCGTCTCCAGGATAACACAATTATGTCTCGTATTCATGAGTTTTGAGTGTTAGAGGTCTATTATTTGTTAATTTGAGATCTGTCACTTTGTTATTCACTAACTTAATTTCGTTTCCTGTTTGTGTTTTTTCAATCTCGAATTGAAAATGACGACTCAGCCTCTGAGATTGGAGATTAAGGTACTATACTTTTGGCGTACTTGAAAATGTTTATATTCTTCATATATGTGCCACTAATGCATTTTGTGCTGACTGTAATTATTGATTCAGAGGAAACTTGCTCAAAGATCAGAAAGGGTAAAGTGTGTGGATCTACATCCTACGGAGCCATGGTAATTGGACTTTCCCTGTCTTTTCAGTTTTAAGCTGATATGTTTGCTTTCCATTTTAAATTGTTTTATGTCGGAGTGACGTATTGCTAGTATCACTGTAGCTGCATGTTTTATTTATTTCTTAATACCCCGTGAAATCACATAAAGTGGAGTCTGAGGAGGGTAGAGTATAGCATACCTTATCCCTACGTCATGGACCTAGTTACTTCCAGCTAATTCCTGTTCTTACTTCTCGCAGGATATTGACAAGTTTGTATTCGGGGGCTGTTTGCATCTGGAACTACCAGACCCAGGTATGGGAAGTAACATCGACACTTGTAATTTTTTCCTGGATTATGGAATTCTCAAATCTTGAAAGATGTGTACTGTATTCTCATTTGTAAAAGTGTGTCCTAAATGTGATCTGGTTTGGGGGAGCTTAGTTCCTGTCATACTTGGGTGAATAAGCTAGAGTTAACTTTTGATTATTTGGTGTCGTCATGAATGCTTGAAATTGTTTTTATGTATACTTAGTTGGGGAGAATTGGACTTACTATTAGTGCAATCCACTGGAAGAACACACATTTATTCTTTCAACAATCTACTACCGGTTGATATTTGTTGTTTATTTGAAATTTCAAGATACAACAACAACGACGCTTCAAATTCCAAGCAAGTGGGAGTCATTTATATGAGTCCTTACGAACCATGTCGCTCATCTTAGGCCAAATAAAAAGTATTACAATTTTCAGCCAAGATAAATTTTTTTTTGGATAAATGAATTTCTCAAGATTATGGAGCTGAAAAGCCATTGAACTGAAGTGGGAGTGTCTTATGTTCCTTGTATTGTTGCTTTCTCCTACTTTTGTCTTCCCTATCTTCATTGCAATGTGATATTGGACCATGCAAGTTACTTTAGTAGAAGTGCTGCCCTCCAATGACTGTAACAAAAAATTTCTTACCCTAATGCCTTGTATTAGGAGTATGTTCAAGTATTCATTATCGGTGAATCATGTTTGGAGTTACTGCTACATTATTCCTAGTGATATTTCTTACTGTAACATCCCATGTTAGGAGAAGATTGAAGTTTTCACCAAAGATGAATCACGTTAGACTTCAATCTTCTTCACTTATTTGCCAATTTGACTTCTTAGCTTACTCTGTATGAGAAGCTATTGAGCCAGTACATAATTATAGAGCAAAAGTTACATGGTAACAGTATCATCAACAGAGAGCTAACCCATCTTTACTATTGCAGACAATGGTTAAATCTTTTGAGGCGACTGAATTACCAGGTATGTTGATGGAGTTTGAATAATCTTTGTTTGGCCAGGACTGTGAACTAACACTCTTTTGCTTTAACTAAGATTCAGTTCTGTTTACACCTAGTTCATTCTTTGCAGTTAGGTCAGCGAAGTTTATAGCACGCAAGCAATGGGTTGTTGCCGGTGCTGATGATATGTACATTCGTGTATACAATTACAATACCATGGACAAGGTCAAAGTATTCGAAGCGCACACTGATTATATTAGGTGTGTGGCTGTTCATCCTTCTCTACCATATGTGCTGTCATCTTCTGATGACATGCTTATAAAGCTATGGGACTGGGAGAAAGGATGGCTATGCACTCAAATTTTTGAGGGTCATTCCCATTATGTGATGCAAGTCACATTTAATCCCAAAGACACCAATACATTTGCCAGTGCATCTCTTGATCGAACTATAAAGGTAAGGTTTTTTTTCCTTCTGTATCTGCTTTGCTTCCTCCTGGCATAAACTTGTTCACAACGTCATAACTTTTCATGAACGAATCTGAAATAATTGAATTGATCATGCTTGATTTTTCAGATTTGGAACCTCGGCTCCCCTGACCCAAACTTCACATTGGATGCGCATCTAAAAGGAGTCAATTGTGTAGACTATTTCACTGGTGGTGACAAACCTTATTTGATCAGTGGTTCTGATGACCACACTGCTAAGGTTTGCTGATCATTACTTTCCCATGTTCTGTTGTTAGTTTAAATATAGAGAATCTGAATTAGGTGTTGCTAAACTGTGAGACAGGTCTGGGACTATCAGACTAAAAGTTGTGTCCAGACTCTTGAAGGCCATACACACAATGTCTCTGCCGTATGTTTTCATCCTGAGCTTCCTATTATAATTACGGGGTCTGAAGATGGTACAGTTCGTATATGGCATTCAACCACTTATAGGTAGATTTATACTCAGAACTACTTTATTACTTGGGTAATTTTCTATTGATTTCATATGATAATAGCTAGGCATATACAGTGATATTTTAGCCAACAAGTCAAAAATATTTGGCTATTTGATCCTAATTTTTTTTCCATTGCACTCTGTATGCAGACTTGAGAACACTTTGAATTATGGTCTTGAAAGAGTTTGGGCAGTTGGTTGCATGAGAAGTTCAAGAAGGTTAGTTTCTATGATAAGTTTGTCGCTGTGTCTTTATTCTCTTAGGAAGTCTTGCAATTCCTTTCAATTCTACTTTGCTTTTTAATTTTTACTGTTTTCGTTTCCAAGTAAGTAAAAAGAGTTCTTATTATGGATGAAGAACGAAGGAAATTACTTATTTGTACAACTTGTGGGCATAACAAATAGTGAAATTCAGAAACAAAAGAGCAATGAACTGGATTATCATTTCATCTCATGCTTTGTATTGCATTTATTCATCTAGTTGCAGTTATGCTGATTTGATACATGTGCAGGGTTGTAATAGGTTATGATGAGGGCACTATCATGGTAAAAATTGGCCGAGAAGAACCCGTTGCCAGCATGGATAACAGTGGAAAAATTATATGGGCTAAGCACAATGAAGTTCAAACTGTCAACATCAAGAGTGTTGGGGCGGATTACGAGGTATGGCATAATCCTGACTTTTATATTGGTCACTTGTTTCTTTACACTGCTCAATATTGTTTAATTTAGTGCATGTTTGCCTTATCTCTCAGGTTACTGATGGAGAAAGGCTGCCTTTGGCTGTCAAGGAATTGGGAACTTGTGACCTCTATCCACAAGTGAGTGAGCATCATCTTAAAACCAGAATCATGGTGATAGCCTGGTCAGCAAGAATTATGTGGTTGCCATAATTTAGCTGTTAGTTACGTATTCTCGTTCTGCTTGGAGTTGCTTAGTGTACATGTTTACAAGCGAGAGGCTAATCCTATATTACTATTATCTCTTTTTTGGGGGAAGGCAATACATATACTCGAAACCTCACCCACCATTAATCTGTTTTTTGATTTTATTGTGTGTCGGTGTTTCTATTATCATACTTTATTTAGGGTGCCATTGTCTGTATTGCTGCTGTAAAGACTGATGGGTTATTTCCTATTGTTCTGGTCTTTTTTATTTTTAAAATCTTTTTTTGCCTTTGCTTATCTTACTGTTGTCATCTTGTTGTTATTTGAGGTGTAGTAATTTTTTTTATGCAGTCATCTTCTTGCAGTATAAAGAGTGTGGATAGATTATTGTAGCTTGCAGTTTTTTATCTGCATTGTTTTGGTTTGGAGAATATGTAGAGGTCACTTATTAAAATTGCATACTTTTTCTCTTAACAGAGCTTGAAGCATAATCCAAATGGAAGGTTTGTTGTTGTTTGTGGAGATGGAGAGTATATCATATATACTGCTCTAGCATGGAGAAATAGGTCATTTGGTTCAGCTCTGGAATTTGTTTGGTCTTCTGATGGAGAATATGCTGTGAGAGAAAGTACGTCAAGGATTAAGATCTTCAGCAAAAATTTTCAGGTTCACATTCGTCCTCCAACTGGCTGCCTCGAAAGGTTCATTGCATCACGTACCTATCAAAAGGAAAAAAGACAAAAACAAATTGATTGCATCATATGTTACATTTGAGTCTAATGATGGACTGTTTTATATATTTGACTTAAATCAACTGTTTCTTACCTATCTGCCCCCTTCTATTTAATGCCTTTGTTAGTGGTGAGCTTTTACTTCTTAGAGAGATTTTTAAGTGAGTTTTTAGTTCACATCCATGCGATGGGTTATAGTGTAATAAACGCATTGGCTTCTCTTTCTCGAAGCTGAAACATGCAATGTGCCATGGTTTCTTCTTGTCTATGTGGTGCTGAATTGTGTTGATATCTCCAGGAGAAGAAGAGTATCCGCCCTACTTTCTCAGCTGAGCGCATCTATGGAGGTACTCTATTGGCGATGTGCTCAAATGAGTTTATTTGTTTCTATGATTGGGCTGACTGCAGGTTGATACGGCGAATTGATGTTAGTGTGAAGGTGAGAAACATAAGCTTGACCGTGATACACTGTAAGGTTGTTTTTCTTGGAAGTCTTAACTTTGTCTATGTTGTTTTGAAATTTCTTTAGAATCTCTACTGGGCGGACAGTGGCGATCTGGTAGCAATTGCAAGTGATACATCCTTCTACATACTCAAGTATAATGTGAGATCTTCTTTCCAAAATCAAATTTACACGTGCTCAAGTTTGTTATTCTTTTCTTTGCATAATTCTATTAATGGTCTTCTGTTTGCTTGTGTCATACCTGCAGCGTGATGTGGTTTCTGCCCATTTAGATAGTGGAAGATCAGTAGATGAGCAAGGCTTAGAAGAAGCTTTTGAACTTCTTTATGAGATAAATGAACGGGTCAGGACCGGAATTTGGGTTGGTGATTGCTTCATTTACAATAATTCTTCCTGGAGACTTAACTACTGTGTTGGTGGTGAGGTACGATTGGTTGTGCATGCTGCTCTTCTTGGACATATATCTGGAGACATCTTATTTCTGTGTGTGAATCAGCGAAACTATTTTTTGTATGTTTAGGTAACCACAATGTTTCATTTAGACCGGCCTATGTACCTGCTCGGATATCTAGCGAACCAGAGTAGAGTTTTTCTGATTGACAAAGAGTTCAAGTGAGTACTTTCTGGGAGATTCTGATGTTGGAAACTTCAGCTTGAGATAATGATTCTGGGATAAATGAGTTCATTTCCTTTTTGTGCAGTGTCATTGGATATACTTTACTGCTCAGCCTGATTGAGTACAAGACACTTGTGATGCGTGGTGACTGGGACAGAGCAAATGAGGTGCTGCCATCGATTCCTAAGGAGCACCATAACAGGTAAATCACATGTTTAAATGTCTTCAGGGAACATGACCAATATATTGTGCATGGTCTTGCAACTTAAATTATCAACATGGTTGTAGTATGTCAATGAACTGGGTTTTCTGGATTTATCTTAATGTGTCTTTTTTTGTTGTTGTAAAATAGTTCTAATTCTGGGTTATTTCAGAGTAACATGCTGCTCTTAGATTCTGAGGGATTGGCATCTGTATTCATTTGTTTGTATAGATAGTAATTTCTGTTAAATTTTTGTCTGTTTAATACTTCAGATCTGTTTGATTAATCAAATATCTCTTTCCTCTGAAAATTTAATATGTGATGCTTCATGTTGGTATGAGGTATCACATAGTTTCTGCAATATCTAAACCTTCGGGAGAGGGGGGGGGTTGCTTTGTTTTATATGAATTTTCCTAATTAGTCATAAAATGTTTTCCCTGCTAGTGTTGCTCATTTCTTGGAATCGCGAGGTATGGTAGAGGAAGCATTAGAAGTTGCAACAGAGCCGGACTACAGATTTGATCTAGCCATACAGCTGGGAAAATTAGATATTGCAAAGGTGGGGGCTCCTAACTTTAATGCATGTGGTTTGGACTTCCATATCTTCTTTTAAACTTGTTTGTTTCATAAGAACCATATGTTGTTTAGAAGTGTGGCTTGTGGCTTGGCAGGATATTGCAGTGGTAGCTCAAAGTGAGTCCAAATGGAAGCAGTTGGGTGAACTAGCCATGTCTGACGGAATGGTAACTGTTTCTGCCATTAATTGAAATTTTATTTTTGCAGCATACATTTAGTTTTTTAACTGAGAAAATGGATGGTTCAGATTTTAGGAATGATGCCATAGTTTGTACTTGTTTAAACTCTTTCTTTAAGCTGCACTGAGACTACTGCTAAATATATCATTCAGAGCTAAGTAAAATTTTCCAGCTCTTTGTTTTTGTATTCAAGTGGTGGAGGTGCTTTGTAATTTGGTCTCTTCAGATGTCAGTAGTACTTTTCTGAAATGCACATGTGTATTTTCCTGAGTTCTTCAGAATTTTTGCTCATTTGCTACATTTTGTAGCTGGAGACGGCAGAGGAATGTCTGAAGTATGCCAATGACTTGAGTGGTCTGTTGCTACTCTATTCTTCACTAGGAGATGCTGAAGGAATAACTGAACTAGCAACTCTTGCCAAAGAGCAGGGGAAAAACAATGTCACATTCCTTTGCATGTTCCTTTTGGGTAAAGTGGAGGAATGCATTCAGCTATTGGTTGATAGGTATTTCTTTTTGCTAAAGAACTTATTGTTTTAGGTGTGTTTTGAATGGTTCAGATTGATATATAGAGTTACAATTTATTTGCAGCAATCGGGTACCTGAGGCTGCTTTTATGGCTAGATCTTATCTGCCAAGTAAGGTTTCTGAAATAGTTGCAATTTGGAAGAAGGACCTCAGTAAGGTCGGTGTTTCTCTGATCTTGAGCTTTCTTATCTGTATACACCTTCTGAATTTCTGGCACTTAGGACCAAATATTTGGCGGGATGGTCACTTGAGAGATCTGTTGGAGCTGCAGAACCATCTAGATTTGATTTTCATTTAACAGTGGGATTAAGTTTCTTGACCTAAGTTGCTGGTGCAAAGAAACTTTGGAGCTCTTTACCTCTCAGACTTATTATTTACTCATGTGATAGGCATCAAAAGTAATATTTTTGGACAATTTTTCTATTCCACTTGCATCTGTGTATTATCTCCATGGAATGACCACAAGAAATATATTTAATGAGTTTTCAGGAAGCAGACTATTCTATTATGAATTATGTCATGCCTTAATCTAAAGATTTAATATTGAATATAGTTTGAACACCGAAGTGAAGGGTATAATCCCTTCTCAAAAAAAGAAGAGTGAAGGTTGTAATCATTTTTCAATACGAACTATATGGCTTCATGCAGGATTAGACATTGGTATATTATCTGTAGTCCTGTAGCAGAAAAATTGTTGTATATTAATGTGGTTTATTCATGAATGGGTGATTCAGGTTAATCAGAAAGCAGCAGAAGCTTTGGCTGATCCTGAAGAATATCCTAATATGTTTGAGCACTGGCAAGTTGCATGTGCTGTTGAATCTAAAGTTGCAGAAGAAAGGTGTTGATAATGGCTCTATCCACTTCCTATGCATTTCTTCTATACTCTCTCAGCCTACCCTGGTGGCTTTCTGAAATTTCATGGGAGTTCCCCATTTCTTCTTTTCTCTTCTTTCTAGGACAAATTTGCACCAGTTTGGATAACTGTTGTAATTTCTGTTCCAAATTCCTATGTAGGGGTGGCTACCCACCAGCAACAGAATATGTAAATCATGCTGATAGATCAACTAACAACCTTGTAGAAGCTTTCAGCAACATGAAAATGATTGAAGAATCACTTGAAAATGGAGATATTGACCACGAGGTATGACATGACGGTTTTTCTATTTGTCTTCTAGAATGGGTTGATTTAACATTATATGATAGGAGACCTTTCTCGATGTTATTTTATACCCATATTGAAACAGCTTAGACTCTATCAATTGGTGTTTGTAGATGCTAACAATTAAATGTCTGCGTCAACTGTTCAGGTTGCAGAACAGAGTGGTGATGAAGTGCAAGAACTGGGGCAAGATGATGCACAAAATGAGGGACAAGAAGAGCCTGTAGTTGTGGATGCTGATTCTACTGACAGTGCGGTACTCATTAATGAAACTGAGGCAGAAGAAGAGTGGGGTACGAATACTGAAGGAAAACCGTCAGCCTAAAAGCAATTGGTTGGGCCGGTGTGAAAATCCTAGTTTTGTTGCTGGTGATTATTGAATTTCTCTTATTTGTGTTTTTGACTCCCATATCTTAATATTCTTCTGGTGTTTCTATTGTGTATCCCTGTTTTTATCATCTTTCATTATGTTCGTCTTTAGAAAATGTTGATGAACTTTGACTTAATGAACTTCACCCTAATTCAAGATAGAAATTTTTTGTAGTCTGTTCCCTTCTTCCCCGTGGAGAAGTTTCTAAGCATTGATTTTTTCAAGCTTGACAGGAAGATGTGAGGATTAGAAGATATTTATCGGGATCCCTGATTTGACATTCATTTGTTTTTTGGCACAAATTAATGCAGTTGCCACCCTGTTTCTTCTTCAACTGTTTTCACCTACTATTATCTAATTAACCTTGTTATTGTTTGTTTTGATTTTGCCCCTTTCTCCTTCTAACTCTCATACTTATTATTGATGCTTTTGCAGTGCTTACACCACGTCACTAGGCTCATTCAAGACAGTTCCATCTGCATGTAATCATTTCTTATGTTACAATTTTTCTCCATAAACTGTTGAAAGTGTATGTCTGTTTAAGGCTCATCTATATGTAGGCTTGGTTAGGTGTCTCTAGTGTGATAAACCTCATTGTTTTCCGTCTCAAATGGAATAAAGCTGAAGAAATTCTGGCTTTATTCTTGAAGCTGAATACTCCTCTGTTCATCCCAAAAAATTTGGTCGTATGGCCAGCTGCTTCATGGCTTGTCAGGAAATGTAGGATTATTGCGTTCTGTTGCTTAACACCTGCATGATGTTAGTTAAATATTTGAGTATATTGGCATTGGTAGTTGGGCAAGTGGCAACTTGTACTTGCAGAAAGTATCGATAATCTGTATATTATTAATTTCTTGTCTTCAAGGCACATTAGGAAAGCTCTACAGAAGATAGACGTTTTTTTTTGTCATGGCTCATCAAAATATTGATATTTATTAAATATTGCAGGTTCAATAGGTGTTTCCTTAAAATGGGGAGATCAACGGACAGGGCATGTCTGTTCTGCAAGTGGTGTGATTTTGTAGCAATGAGTTTTGTAGGCATACTGGACATATGTTTCCAGCTTCGTTGTTAGCTTTAGTCACTCATAGTTGCTTTATCATATTCTTTTGAGGCATACGTTTTTCATACTTGAATATCTTCATATGTCATTGTCCACTGTAGAAACATTATAAGCCCATATACGGAAGTGGAGGTAATGCAGATGTGTGTTAAGCTCAAAAACTGCAATCTGAAGAAGAAATGAAAATGATAATCAGGATATTTTATTTGGTGCATTACTTGGAAAGAAAGAAGAAACATTACAAGGATACGAACGACTATTAATATGCCTTTTATGTGACAGATACAAACTCGCTTGTTTCAGTTTAACATCTATGTGAGTGGTACCAATTAATCAAGAATATGTTTAGCCATGTTAGTATGTTTACTTTAGATGTTATATTTTCTATATCTTCAAAAGAAAGAAAGGACCTAGCCAAAGTTGACTTCATTACGGCAGGCATTCTCTTCAATGGTTGCTCCAGATCCTTTGGTGATGACAACCCCATAAAATAACATCTAAACGCACAAGTTCAAAGGTACTTCAAAATTACATCAGGAAGCTGGTTAATTGCTTATTCTTTTAACTAGTTCGTCTCTTTACATGCTCCATTCCATGAGGTTGAGAATGATAAACATTTACCCGTATTTGGTACACTTGTTATAATAAATCAAGCAATTTAACATCATCTAGATGGTTACTGATAACTAAGAAGATTAATGCATCAATTTAACTAATGATTAATGCGTGTATAAAGCATATATCTTGTATGTATTGACTTTATATAAATACTAGATGGTTACTGATAACTAAAGAGAAAATCACACCCTTAACATATGCGCTCTTTTTTGAAGCTCTAGAAATGTATTGTACGAAAGAGGGACAAGTGAAATGGTCAAGAAACTGAAATTTTGAAGATGGTAGGAATTGAAAATGAAAGAAAGATTTCATTTATTAGTGTCTATGCCTTTGAGCTTTGCAATATAGATTTCTTTTTTTCTGGTGGATAATGAGAAAAAGTTGCCAATTCTATCACTCCAAAAAAAATTGGCTAATCAGGACCAAAAATTCACAACAGGTGTACAATGATATAGCTAGAGCAAGCAGCCACACCAATTCAAGAAGCACATACAGTATATATTCAGACAAACATTGGATTTTGTTCGTTATTTCTCTATGTTTTTAAGTAGGTCTACTAAACACCATCCTCCTCCTCTGGTCCTGTGCAAAGATTTTTTGGGATAGAAACTGGCCATGGAGGAAGCACGTACAAGAATGCTAACCTCGGAGGTAGTTGTGCATACCAGGACAACCATTCTGTTGATTCGTAAAAGTATTCAGTAGCGACTGGATTACCATGGGCCTCCAATTTTAAAGTATTGACATTGTATGCGACAATATAGGCCCCTAAGCTCAGGCAAACAATGTTGCCATCAAATGGATGGAAGACAAGAGGAGCAGGACATGATCCAGTTAACCCCTGGCTGGTTAAGATGTCATCAATTAAGATATCAGTAACTTTAGCTCTGTGCTGCAAAGACCAAGTAGCAGAGTCATAATCATCAAGAACCCATAGAGCGAACCCTGAAAATCCGAAGGGATCCGAGGGTGCAAGAGACACCTCAAAGTACCTCAATCGACCCTGATGCACATTACACAGACTATACAATCCATTGTTTTTGTAGTTGTTACATTGCTTGTCAATGTCAGATGGAAGTCCAATGATGCGGCACTGATTGGTATCCCTGCAAGGATCACATGCCACAATCCCAAGTCAACGGTCAATCCAATGCAACATTCCACTGAAGGAAAAAGGCATCCTCAGCCAGGCAATCTGAATTGCTGGGTCACTGTGCACAACAACACTCCTCCAGCTCCCAGTTTTAGAACAGAATATCTCAAACTCGAGGTTATGCCACTCCCATAATTGACAACCAAATCGCACCACTTTATAGTTCTTCAATGTTCCCCCTTCAATTTGGGTTAGAAAACCAGTACTGACAAACCGAAAGCACAAAAAAGATGGAGGAAGGGCAACATACTGATGTGTGATAGGGTTATACAAGTGCTAATCTGTCATGTGATTGATGCTATTCTCCATAGACCCAACTCGTCCGTACAACACTAGTCCATCGCTAACTGCTACAATATCATAGCGTTCGCGCCAAGAAGATCGTTGAGGAAGAGGAAGATAAAGATAACGTGAGAAAATAGGGTACTCAATCAGATCATTTTCGTCTGCAGATAACATGTTGTCCAGCATTAATGGGGGATCAGGACAGAACTTTGTGCCCTTAACATGCAGACGGTGACTAAGCACGGTCCACGGTTGTGGCTTATGTGACAAAGAAACTCGAGAAATGTACAAGTTGACAAAAGAAGGGGCTGAAATAAACGAAAGCCACTGCTTTGATACACATTTCAACCTAAAAACACATTTCACAGGCAATCTTGAATAGGACTTCCTCCAAGAACCAATCTGGAATATATTCAGTCTCAAACTCAACCAACCCCATATGCTTTGTTTTCACAAGTTTCAGACCTCTTGTGGTGCTCCCGAAATTCATCTCCATCTAGTTGAATTTGCTAAAATAAATCTTCGCAGGTCAAGAAATCAATAGAAAGGAGAATTGAGGTCTGTGATTGTACATCTAAAGGTGACCCCTGGCAATTGATTCTGAACCCCGAGTAGCCCTGAGAATTCACCTACAAAGATTAAGAGACATCTCATATGGCAAAGGGATCTTTACACAAACAGCTGAACAAATTGACTGTTTGCTTTTTCTAGCTAGTATACATAGATTATAACACTATCACAATTCCCACCTAAATTTATACATGAATTATATATATATATATACACATCCGCTAGTTTAATCAATTGGGTAAACAACTATTTAGGTTATAATTCTTCTATGGTAAGAAAGATGATCAAGAGACAGAAAAACCTGAATCTCAACCTAGACAGATTCTAGCAAAGTAACAACAAATCAATAGATCAACTAGATGAATTTACAGGCTGACATAGGTCACAAATGTAGCCAAAAATGTACTTGAGAAAATGAAACAATTGAACTAACGGAGAAATCAGAGCATATAAGCAGGCACTGTGCTTGCGAAATCAAGAGGAAACTCAATTGCAGAATAAGTGAAGATCAAATTTACCTGGTGGCCGGCCGGCCGGCCGGCTATGGTGAGTGAATTTGGAATTTGGGGGAAGCGGAATTGGAGGGAAGACGGAGGGAATTTATATGGAGTAAAATGGATTCGATGGGAGATTTTTTTAATAGAAACTCAGTTACTAAAAAGGAAATAAGAAATTGACTTTATTTCACAAACAAACAAAGAAAAATATATTTTTAAAATATAAGCTTATATTTTAATGTTAATTAATTACTCCACATTATATATGAAATGTGTTTACACTACCCGACTACAATTTAAAAGAATTACAATTCATAGTTACCATTAAGAATTTTATTGGAAATTCCTCTCTTCTCTCCTCTCTCTCCTCTCTCTCTCTCTTCTTTGCCCTCCCTCGCCTTTTTCCTCTCTTAGTACTCTCTCTCTTTCTCTCTTGTTCCTCTTTTTTTCTGCAATACAAATACAAAATGGTAACACATTACACAAGGAAACATATGCATACAAATGCACATGGAATACAAATACGATTTGTTACTAATTACAACAATGATATAATTGTATTTTGTTGATACAATTGTACTCGTCGATCGTTGATATACTTGAGATAATTGATTCACATTAACGAAATGAATACAATAGTCATTGATACAAATCAATTGTATTCGTCATCAGTGTTTTAAAAGGTGAGGGCATGAGGCAAGACATTTTTTGTAGTACGGGGCGAGGCGTAAGTCCGGAGACATGAGGCGTAAGTCTCATGGATCTACGGGGCGTAGTCTCATCTATATTCAATTTTATAATTTTATTACTAAGAAAATAAACAAACATAAAACTTCCAATGATTTTACAAATAAATTTAATAAATAACCTATAATATATAGAAAAAGTATTATGATTTTTATTTGAGATAAATATTAATAACCAATAATGAAGAAAAAAAAGTATTATAATTACTATTTAAGAAATATCACTATACCAATAAAAAAAATATGATTAGCAAAAGAAAGTTCAAAAACATAAAAATTAAAAATAACGTTCGGGGAATATACGCACAAGGCTTACGTTTTTACGCTCAAGGCTTATGCCTCTAATTCTAGGAATTACGTCTTATGGATCTACATCTTCAATCTGCGGCCAAAAACGTTTTTGGTACGCCGCGCCCCAAAACTCATCCCAAAAACTTTTTTGAAAACACTATTTGCGATACAATTATCAACCAATATATACAAATCAATTGTGTCTCTCTACTCTCTCTCTCTCTCCGGGATCTCACTCGAGTCTTCTCCTTTTTCTAACAAGTAGTTATAATCACAATTAAGCAAACTATAGCTAAGGAGCCTGATTGTGTTTCTAGTCTTACTTCGTTCTTTAAATTTTTTCTGTTTTTAGAAAGAAAATCATGCAGAATAGCAAATATTTGGCCTATATTAACCACTATAACTATAGTTTAAGAAAATTATAATTCACGACTACAGTTTCCTCAATTCTTGCTATTCGCATGTTTTGTATAATTCGTCTGATTTTTATAAATCCAAAATTTGTATAAACCGATTTCTGATTGTATAAATTCAGAATTTTGTATATTTTTACCTTAGCTATTTGTATACGATATACGAAAAAATCATAATAAACTACCATGTTTGTATATTGACAAGTGAAATATACAAACGGAGTTCTGAAAAATTCCTAAATGTATAAATATATAATTTGTATATACTCACCTTATTTGTATATTCGCAAGCAAAATATACAAACGAGTAGAAATATAAAAGCCGTAGCCTTCATAGCAAACGAAACTATAGTTATAGAGTGCAACTATCGAAACTATAGCTATAGAACCTTATTATGTCTATTATATTTGTTATCTCCTGTATTCAGGTTAGTCAAAAATACAGAAACAGAAAAGAGATGAAATAGACAGAATAAGTTTTAATCCGAGTCCACAGAAACCACTGTGTTTCCTTAAGAAATTTAATCCCCTCACTGTACCCGAGGTTGCAGATT
>JAJOOS010009909.1:0-43340 GCA_029582725.1 Solanum chiquidenum | reverse complement strand
TTTAAATGTGTGGATGTAAATAAGTTTTTATTCCGCACTATTTTCATTATTGAATGCAATGAATGACTATGTGGCTTGTATAAGACCCCTTCAGGGTCGAATACGCCATGTTACGACTAGGGGGTACTCTCGGGTCGTGACAGAGCATCATGCCATTTCTTTATTTTCTCTTTGTAGATGGATGAACTTTCATACGATCTGAGTGTAAATTCATCTAGTTCGTTCAACTGCTCTACCCTGTCCCTTGAAGTTTTTGACCAGTCCAAATTTAAGGCCTTCAATGCCCACAATGCTTTGTGTTCTAGCTCGACGGGCAAATGATAAGCCTTACCATAAACCAACTGGTAAGGAGACATACCGATAGGTGTCTTATATGAAGTTCGATATGCCCATAGTGCATCATCTAGTTTCCTAGACCAGTCAGTTCTGTTGGAATTTACTGTCTTTGCCAGGATGCTTTTGATTTCCTGATTTGACACTTCGACTTGGCCACTTGTTTGGGGATGGTATGGGGTTTCTACCTTGTGTTTTACCCCATATTTACTCAGTGTCATTGAAAACCACATGTTGCAAAAGTGAGACCCCCCCATAGCTAATGATTGCCCTAGGAGTGACAAACCTTGCGAAAATGTAGCGTTTAAAAAATTGGACAACATTTTTTCCTTCGTTGTGCGGAAGGGCGATGGCCTCTACCCATTTGGAGACATAATCTACAACCACCAAGATAAATTTATTTCCAAATGAGCTCACAAATGGGCCCATGAAATTGATCCCCCATACATCGAATAGCTCGACTTCCAAAATAGGAGTGAGAGGAAACTCGTTCCTTCTAGACACTCCGCCTTGCTGCTGACATTGCGAGCATTTCTTTGAAAATTCATGTGCATCTTTGTATAGGAACGGCCAGTAATAACCACTTTGGAGGACTTTAGCGGCAATACGAATACCATTATCAGTAGATGCATGGCAAGCATGGAGAATTTCTACCGCTTCCTCTTTCGGAACAAATCTCCTAATAACATGGTCAGCACATTCTCGAAACAAGTAAGGTTCATCCCAAAAGTACTTTTTAACATCGAACATGAATCTCTTTTGTTGGTAAAAGCTCAGCTCATCGGGTATCAATCCACTCACAATGTAGTTTGCAAAGTCTACATACCATGGTGCGAATTTGAGAGATATAGCAAACACCTGTTCATCGGGGAAGGAATCGTCTATGTCGACCTCACACTCGGCATTTTCTCTTCCTTCCAACCTTGATAAGTGGTCGGCCACTTGATTTTCACAGCCCTTTCGATCTCTTACCTCAAAATCGAACTCCTGTAGTAATAGTACCCACCTCATCAATCTTGGTTTTGCATCTTTCTTTGCCATCAAGTAGCGGAGTGCATCATGATCAGTGTGTACTATTACTTTGGTTCCTAGAAAGTATGCCCAGAACTTTTCAAATGCATAGACCACTGCGAGCAACTCCTGTTCCGTGACTGTATAATTTCGCTGGGAACTATTCAGAGTTTTGCTTGCGTAATAAATTGGATGAAATAGTTTGTTGCACTTTTTCCCAAATACTACTCCCAATGCCATCCCACTAGCATCACACATTACTCAAAAGATTCAGACCAATTAGGACTGACGAAAATCGGGGTGGATACTAATTTTTCTTTCAAACACTTAAATGTGATCATACAAGCATCATCAAAATATAACTTCACTTCCTTCTCTAGGAGTTTGCATAGTTGTTGTGCAATCTTTGAGAAGTCTTTAATGAACCTTCGGTAGAAACCTGCATGACCCAAGAAGCTGCGAATACCTTTCACTGAAATTGGTGGGTGTAATTTCTCAATGACCTCAATTTTTGCCTTGTCAACCTCCAGACCCTTTTGCAACACCTTGTGCCTAAGAACGATTCCTTCCTTCACCATAAAATGACATTTTTCCCAATTGAGAACCATATTCATATCCACGCATCTTTAGAGCACATGTCCTAAGTGTGTCAAACATTCCTCAAATGTGTTCCCCACGACTGAGAAGTCATCCAGGAATACATCCATAGAGTCTTTGACCATATCCGCAAAAATATACAACATGCAACACTGGAATGTTGCTAGGGCATTACATAACCTGAATGTCATCCTTTTGAATGCAAATGTTCCATAAGGGCAGGTGAAAGTGGTTTTCTCTTGGTCTTCGGCACAATAGATATTTTATTATAACCAGAATATCCATCTAAAAAGCAATACCACCCCATTTATGATAACCGATCTACCATTTGGTCCATAAAGGGCATTGGAAAATGGTCTTTCTCGGTCCATGAGTTAAGCTTTCGATAATCCATGCATACTCGCCACCCAGTTACCGGTCTTGTTGGCACAAGTTCTCCTTTTTCATTTGGGACTATGGTTATACCTCCCTTTTTTGGTACACATTGCACTTGACTTACCCACTTACTATCTGCACCATCTCTTGCATTGTAGGGTTTAATCTCTGTTGATGATCCACACTAGGTTTACATTCACTGTCAAGCCGAATCTTGTGAGTACAGATCCGAGGATGAATTCCTACTATATCGTCTATTGTCCATCCAATCGGTTTTATGTGCTTCTGTAGTACTTCAATGAGCAATTTCACCTGCCCTTCGAGCAAATCGGCTGCAATTATCACTGGTAACGTGTTATTGGCTCCTAAGAAGGCATACTTTAGATGAGAAGGTAGGACTTTTAATTCCAGATTCAGGGGTTCTTCTCTTGATGGCTTTGTAGGAGGGATTTCTCTATTTTTCCGGTCGATGTCCAACTTGATTGGATTCCTTGAGTATACTCCTAACCCTGATAAGGCAGCTACCATTTCCCCATAGCCTTGAATTTCAGATTCATCATAGTTAGCGAGTACAGACTCAAGGGGTTCATTCTTTCACATTAAATGGCTAACATTTGCCACTGCCTCATCTATAACATCCTCAGTAGACACCACATGGATATTACTTGGTTGCTTCATGGATTTACAGATATTGAAGGTCACCTCATCATCATTCATACAAAACTTCAATTTTCCGCTTTTGACATCCACCAATGCTCTCCCAGTAGCTAAGAAGGGCCTTCCCAAAATAATGGGGATTTCAGTATCGATCTCACAGTCTAGAATCACGAAATCATCCCTAAAGATGAACCGATCTACTTTTACCAATATGTCATGGAGTATCCCCACTGGGTGCTTGATTGACCGATCAGCCATAAGGAGTCTCATTGTGGTTGCCTTTGGTTCACCCAAATCAAGTTGTTTGTATATTGCATAGGGCATCAAGTTAATGCTTGCTCCCAAGTCGCACAAAGCTTTAGCGAATTGGAGCATGCCAATTGTGAATGGAATTGTGAATGCCCCAGGATCTTCTCTCTTAGTGATTGACTCATTTGTCATAATTGCACTGCAACTAAGGGGTACCTCAATTGTTTCATACTCCAAGCTCCTTTTCTTTGTAACCAACTCCTTCATGAATTTGGCATACCCCGGCATTTCCAACAATGCTTCTACTAGAGGGAGGTTAATTGATAAGTTCTTGAATACTGACAATTTTTTTTTGAACTTCTCATCTTCATTCTTATTTTTCAAACATTGAGTAAATGGTAGAGGTATTTTGGGTAAAGGGTGCGTGATTTTCAGAGCTTGGATATGTTGCTCTGCATCATCTTGTGGTTCTTTTGCAAGGTTTTGTGGAATATGTGATTCCTGTTCATCTATACCCTGGTTCTCTTCCTGCTTTTGAGGGTCCTCATCTGCCATCACATTCCATTTTTTCATCTTTCCATTACAGGTTACCACAACCAGCCTTCT
The DNA here is from genome assembly GCA_029582725.1 of Solanum chiquidenum. Lineage (NCBI taxonomy): Eukaryota > Viridiplantae > Streptophyta > Magnoliopsida > Solanales > Solanaceae > Solanum > Solanum chiquidenum. The sequence goes on along the minus strand of JAJOOS010009909.1, from coordinate 39,512 downwards.
TTCATTATCTTCCATTAGTGTTCTGGAGGACAATTTTGCTGATAATAGAATCAATTGACCTTCTAGTGTTTTGATGGCATCAACATGAGAATTCACTTTATTGTTTAATGATGAAAAGTCATCTCTCATTCCTTACAGTAAATCATCAGAGCCTTCAACTTTATCAAGTATGCGTGACAATATAACATTTACCCGAGGACTACTTGCACTCCCTTTTAATTTTGGGCTTTCATTAAATTGAGTACGGTCTTCCTCATGGTCATCTTGGTCAGCCCAATCGTGGCAATATCTCCTTATTTTTTATCTCTATAATGGTTCCAACCTTGATTTCTGCCCCGCTGTTGATAGCGTGGGTGGAAACCCTCCATATATCTTGTGGAGTTCCAACCTTGATTCTCTCCCGGTCTTAAGTAACCGGATGAAAAATCCCCCTCAATTCTTTTATAGTTCCAACCTTGATTCTCCCCCGATCTCAAATAACCAGAAGGAGAACCCCTCTCAACTCGAAATACTTCATATGTCCCCTTCATGTGCTCGTCCATCACTTCAATTTGAGATAACATCTTTTTGATGTTTTTGTCCCTTTCCCTTTCTTTTTCGAGTTGTTCTTGCGTTAATCTGAAACATAATGGGGAAACTTGATCATCTTTTGTGTACCATGCTTGATTTAATCTAGTCATGCCATCTAGGAGAAATGATGCTACTTCAAATGATTGTAACATTATTCCTCCTTGCACCAGCTGATCAGCTATCCCTTTATTAATTGAATCCAGACTACGGTAAAAGTATTGGAGAAGTAACTCACTCGGCAATCCATGCATTGGACATTTTTGCAAAATTCTCTTGAATCATGTCCAGGACTCGTGAATAGGTTCACCCTCCTTTTGGTTAAAACTTTGAATGTCGTCTCTTAGTTTCATCATTTTTTATTGAGGGAAGAATCAGAGGTGTGCACACTTCTATGAAGCTTTGTATATGTTCATACGAGTCTTCATGCTCTAACCCTCCATATACACACCTTGAATGTATGAGATGGAGTGTTGTGCTAGTAACTTAAATGTTGCATTTTCGTCTGATTGTGGCATGCAAATTGCATTCATCTCACCCACTTGGGCAGGGTTGTACACACTATTAATTTCATCAATATCATATCAATGAAAATCATAACCCGTTGGGTTGCCTGCTTGGGAGCTATTTTCGCCGTTCACACTCATATGGCCTTTGAAACACACAAATGCTCAAAACAAAACTGAAAATTAGGTAAGTAAACTACAACTAAGGAGAACAAAAATTCTATTTATCTAAATATTCTCAAATAACACCACTCCGCGGCAGTGGCGCCATTTTGATGCTTATCATGACCAACGACACTAACTACGGTTCGAGTGTCTACGATTGTCGATAATATAGTAACCCAACCAAGGGTTGGGGTCGTGTCCCAAGGGAACGGTCTTGAGAATTAATAGAAAAATAAAATCTAGTTCTAACTAGTTATAACTAAAGACATTAACGATTAAAAACATTGTAAATAAAAAGGGGACACAAAAGTGTCAAATATCAGTTTGGATTTTTTGTCACAAGTATAGCAAAAACAACAAAAATAACGAGAAAATCAAGTATGGGGAAGAGTTCTTGGGGTGTGACCGCAATGCAAGCTAAGATAACTAGTTGGGTACATGCTTTCGATAGGAAATTTGCAAGATAATAGTGACTAGGCTAAGCTTTAGATGGAAATAAGTTCCCTCTCAGGCAACTTACCCTTTTTCAAATGCGTTCCTCTCGGACACCCATTTGCCGCATGAAGACCAGCCTACGCCTTACCCCACTCACTCTCTCGAGCTGAGTGTTAGGATATGGAACTAAGGCTCACTCTCTCGGGCTGAACCTCATGTTGACCCACTCCTTAGGCTATCAGTCTAGTGGTCTTGGTTTCACGACCTCCCTCACGGGCAAGCCGAAAACACATGGGTGGCTTTGTATTTACAACTACAAACCCATTAACTTAAACCACAACCACTAGGTGAAATCACTATAAAAATAGATCTAACCTATCAGCAAGCAAGACCCAACAATAATATCAACACATATTTGCTAAATCAGACCCCAAGAATGGGGTTTTTAGCCACACATCAAGAAATAAAAAAATACACCTAAAATGATAGTGAAGTCAAATGGGTATAAGAAATTAAACCTTGATTTAAGCAAAGTAAGAAGAATGGATAAGACCCACTTCCAACCTGGGGAAGATGAACTCCTTTCTTCAAGTCTTCCCAAAAACCCTCTCCAAACTTGAGAGTAGAAAAGTACTAAAAATTATATTGTCTAAAATTGATACTATTTTTCTATAATCTGATACTAAGCTATAACTCTCAACGAGTATTTATAGTTCGCAAAAAATATGTGCTGCGGTGGATCACTCGACGACATTAGTCAGAATCATCGATCAACTCGACGATTTACCCTTTGGTGTAGTTCATCACTATCTTGCACCGTCCTTCGGCAAAATCATGCTCTGGGTCATTGGGCGACATAGTATTACTTCGCGGAACTTCTCAGCGATGCAACGACTACTCTCTCTTTCCGCCGACTTGATCCTTTCCTTCAGGCTCAGCACACTGGAACAAAAGGGGAAGTGAAACCCTTCGGCGATACGCCAAGTGAACTCGGCGATCCTCAGGCCTTTATTTTCTCGTTCTTTTCAGCCTTTGCATTCCTTTTTGTGAAGTAGTGTCCATGCATTCCTTCAAACTTCAAATTCCTGAAACTTAAAGGTTTTCATCATATATTGAGATAAAATAAACATTTAAGGACACAATTTCTATTAAAATAAAGCCCTAAATGAGTCCAATCTGTGGACTCATCAATTCTATTTTTTATTCAAAGATTGTATTAGATGGCTAATTGAGACAAGTTAGACTTCCGCTTGCTTTTATGAAAGATTTTGATTGTATGGATAAAGTTTTAAAATTTCTGCATCATTTCTTTTATCGTATGTGATGATATTCTTAGGGATTGTATGAGACCCCTTCGGGGTCAACTACACCGTGTTACATCTAGGGTGTACTCTTGGGTTGTGACAAACTTGGTATCAGAGCACAAGGTTTAGAAAGATTCTAGGATGATGTCTCATAAGCCACGTCTAGTAGATTCTTATTCATAGTGTGAAGGGTGCCACATTTATGAATGAGAGGCTATTCGATGATAGGAAGCTACACTTCTTTCATTACTCTTAAGTCGTGTCATAGAGTATAGCTCTATAAAGTCCCTCTCCTAACACTTCTCTTGTGTCTTCAAGAAATGAATACACGAAGGGCAAACACAAGAATAATGGAGGGTGACAATGTGAATGAAGAAGCTCCTCGAGGTAATCAAGCTCCTCAAGTTAACCAAGCTCTAGTTCATCCCGTGGTTGAGAATGTGATCCATGCAGAGTTTAGGTCTACCATCCAAATGTTGGCCCAAGCCATGACAACTCAAGCCCAAGCTATGACGGCTCAAGCCAATAGAGAAGTGGTAGCTCCGGTCAACCCTAATATGAATTCCACAACTTCTAGATTGAGGGATTTTGCTAGAATGAACCCTCCGTGTTTCTTGGTTCCAAAGTGGGAGAGGATCCTGAAGAATTTGTGGAAGAGATCTATAAAATACTTGATGCCATGGGTGTGACTTCGGTATAAAAAGTGGAGCTAGACGCTTATAAATTTAAGGAGGTTTCTCAAGTTTGGTATACTCAATGGAAGAAAAATATGCCGGTAGGATTGGGTCCCATAGATTGGGAGGTGTTTAAGAAAGCATTTCTTGATAGGTTCTTTCCTCGAGAGTTGAGGGAAGCTAAGGCAGAAAAATTCATTAAACTTAGGAAAGGTAGCATGAGTGTTAATGAGTATGCCTAGAAATTTGCCCAACTATCCAAGTATTCTCCATCTATGGTGGCTGATCCGAGGGATGAGATGAATAGGTTTGTGACGGGTGTGTCCAACTTAGTTGAAGAAGAATGACATACGAAAATTCTCCATGATAACATGAATATCTCTAGGCTTATGGTGTATGCCCAACAAATGGAGGAGTCAAAACTCAAGGAAAAGAATAGAGAGGCGAAAAGAGCTAGAACCGGTGATGGGAATTTCTCTAATGATAAGTCCGATGGGCTAGGTAGACCTAAGTTTAAAATAAGGTATTCCGGACAAGATCCTTCCAACACCCCTAGGTTTAACCAAGAGAAAGGCAGTAGGTCTCCATTACCTAAGCCTACTTGCACCAAATGTAGAAAGAAGCACCATGGGAAGTGCCTAGCCGGTATAGACGGTTTCTGTGGTTGTGGAAAGAGTGATCTTCAAGTGAAACATTTCCCTACACTCACGGTAAAAGGAAGAGAGGCCAAGAAAGATTCTCTTAATAGTCCGGTTCCCATTCCACCAAATCATGGTCGCTTCTATGCACTCCGGTCTAGAGAAGACAAAAGAGCCCTTCCGAATGAAGGCCCCGGTATGTTGATAGTTCCTTATAGATGTAAATGTTTTATTAAGATCCCTATGCTATTTGTTAGATTTTGATGTTAGCCTTAGTAGGGATTTACTCCCAATGGGGAGATGGTATGTTTAGATAACAAGATTGTTGAGAGTTTTGATATCTTCATCTCGTTCTTCTATTCCTATTCTAGCTTGAGACAAAGAGTTCCTTGTGACTTGTTTCATGATTTGGAGTCATGTGTGATTTATGTGTTTCCATGATCTCCTTATGTTATGCATGTTCTTGATGAAATTTATGTTAAGTAAGAAAATGAGTTTTCATGATTTATGTATCTCATGTTGATGTGCATTTAGTATGAGTTGCCTATATGCTTCATGAGGTGAATTGTCGAACATGATTTAGTATGATTTTGAGAGTAATTGTATAATTGGTTTCATGATATTATGTTGAGCATGCTTTGAGTTGGAGAAGGTAGTTCCTCTAATGAATTTGTGAAATGTTGAAGTTTTCATGCTTAATGGGTTGCTAGATGTAGTTCCTACTTCCTTGTGTTGCATTGAGATGGAGTTGATGTATCCTCCTTTGAATTGTGCATTATTTGATGTTTCATGCATGATGGGCTGCTAGTCTTGAGTCTTTAATTCGGTAAGGTGTCTAGATTGTCGTTCTAGGATGAATGTTCCCAAGTGGGATATAACACCCCAAAAACTAGTAGGCTTTACTAGAGCTTGTCGTAGGTGTTAGAGTCGTAAAACTTGCTTCTCAAACATAGAATGAAGGGTTTGGGGGTTCAACGTCAAGGTACGACTCCCCAAGGACCAACCAAGGGTCCTTGAGGAGGACCCTAAAGCCTAACCCCAAAACCGCCTAAAGCTGCCCAAAAAATGTGAGCCACGGATGGGACCTACATGATGTAGGTCCATCGACGCCTCGTGGGAGAGGATCTTGGGTCAAGGAAAATTTTCAGGCGGTAGAATTCCAACGCACGGACCTGCAGGACGCCACGTGAGTCCACTAATGGACCGTGGGTCGTGCCTGCAAATCTGTGCAAGTCGGCCAAGTGTAAGGGTCTTTAGGTAAATTCCTAATTAAGTTAGTTTGATGTGAGGTAAATTTATATTGTTATTATTGACTTATATAAGACTTTTTAAGTCATTAATCACCTCATAAACCTCATAAACCTCATAAATTCCAAGACCCCAAACCCATAACCAACTTTCCCCCAAAATAAACTCTCTCTAGAATACCAAGGAAGAAGAAGAAGAAAGGTGAAGATAACGTTGAAGAATCAAGTTTTTCTCCTCAATTTCATGGTGAATCTTCAATAAGGTATGGTAGCTTTTAATCTATGGGTAGCCTTCACCCATAGAGCCCCTCCAAACCCCCAATTTCAAAACTAGAAAATCCAAAAGTTAGGTTCTACTTCAATCTCATGGATTCCTTTCAAATTCATTTTAATTGATTGAATTATGTTTGTTTATATATATATTGATGATTTTATATGATTTCAAGCTGAATTCCTCAAGAATCCATAAATTACCCTAACTTCTCAAGTTGGATATTCAAGTGTGGGTATTAATTGACACTGGTAGAAAGTTATAGAATTATGAATATTATGAATTGATTACTTGAATTATGTCATCATCCATGTATAAGGTAGTGATTTTAGATGCGTTGGTGAATTATGATCCATGGTCCTTGAAGGGCAAATTAGGAGAATTTTGTATGATCGTGATAGTTATGTACATGCTTTATGAATACTTTGAGAATAATGTAAGTATAACTAAGATGTAGTTGTGGTGTTGTTTAAAGGCTACTCTTAATTATACACCTAGGATGGATGATGACATGTGGTGAAAGGTTTCCTCATAAAATAATATACCTTGAATTGGTAGGCAAAGGGCATCGTCTTCAAGTTTAATTAAAAGTTATCTTGATGGATATACCTTGAATTGGTAGACTGAGGGCATCCTCTTCATGTGTAATTAAAAGTTATATTAATTTATATACCTTGAATCGGTAGGCCAATGGCATCCCTTTCATGAATGAGTAATGAAGTATTCTAAGGCTTTGTCTTGCATAGGTAGACAATTGGTACCCCTTCCATGAGGAGTCAATGAACTATTGTAATGATGAACCTTGAATTGGTAGACCAAGGGTACCCCTTTCATGAAAATTCAGTGAGCTATTCTAATGATGTACCTTGAACCGGTAGGCCAATGGCATCCCTTTCATGTGTAATGATGTTAAAAGAGAATTAACTACTCCATGGAAATTTAATGCTTAGCACCGAGTGGATATTGTGAGGTGGAAGCTCTCCCTATGTATGGTCGGGTTCCTAGTAACAACCTGCTTATCCCTAACTATGTGCCCACATAGGTTATTAGCTAGTGGATCCACCTAGGCTAAAATGTTACCGGTTCTACCTTAGGCAAGTAGACCAACTCTTTTTGGTGTGGTACATGACACCGAATTCCATGATTTGCTCACACGGTCTATGTCGGTTAAGGCTTATTCCCACCATGAACAAGAATGTGAGTTATGTACTATGGTTACTCAAGAAGTTCTATGAAGTGTGCGTGGGAGTATGGGACTTCATCCATGCATTACACAAGTAGGCTTTGAGAGTAGTTATGATGTGTTTCTCAAATGTTATAATGACTTATGAAATGATTATGCTTATGATGATGTTACTAAGTATGTTGATATGAAGGCTAATTGGGATGATGAATGTTTAATGTGGATTGTTGCTATGAGTTTCTTTCCTTGATATGACTTAGTAAATGTGAAGGTTTCCTTGTTTATGAGTATTAACTAAAGATGAGAATAAAGAATGTTAAGTATGATCATAGTGGCCTAAAAGTGGTACTTAGTGTAGATGGGATTATGGAATCTTTATCTATACATTGCACAAGTATAGCTTAGGGTTACTTATGAAATGGTTCTATTATGCTATGATCATTTATATGTTGAATATGCATGTGACTTGTGATTTTTATACTAAAGTGCATAATGATCCTCAAACTTGGTAAATGCATGCTTTTCAACTAAAATGTCCTTTTTAGCATGTTTAAAGGTTTTTATGCCTGGCTTTCATACTAAGTGCAATTTTTGTACTAACCCATATTTTCTACATTTTCACAAAGTTTAGGTTCCGGTTCTTAAGGCGATCTTCTATTGGTTCAAGTTTGAATCGACTATTCTCCTAGCTTGTGGTGAGTCCTCAAGATTTGAGGATTTATGAGTCATTAGTAGTTTCTTTCTAATCATTTTATGTTTTGGATTATGTTGAAAGGGTCGTGACCCTATTTTTTATTCAAAGATTGTATTAGATGGCTAATTGAGACAAGTTAGACTTCTGCTTGCTTTTATGAAAGATTTCGATTGTATGGATAAAGTTTAAATTTTTTGCGTCATTTCTTTTATCTTATGTGATGATATTCTAAGGGCTTGTATGAGACCCCTTCGGGGTCAAGTATGCCGTGTTACATCTAGGGTGTACCCCTGGGTCGTGACAGTAGGACAACTCTTGACCGCATCCGTCTTCTTAGGATCTACCTCTTACTTAAACAATGCGACCTAGAAAAGCTACAGACCTTAACCAAAATTCACATTTACTAAACTTTGCAAAAAGTTGTTGGTCCCTAAGAATTTACAACACGATCTTCAAATGATCAATATGCTCATTCTCACTTCTCGAATAGATTAATATATCATCAATGAATACAATCACAAACATGTCAAGGTATTGTCTAAACACCCTATTCATCAAATCCATAAATATCGCCAGAGCACTAGTCAACCCAAACGACATTACCAAAAACTCATAATGACCATATCGAGTTCGAAAAGCCATCTTCGGAATGTCATCTTCTCTCACCGTCAATTGGTGGTAACCCGATCGAAGATCAATATCTAAGAAATAACTTTCTCATTGAAGTTGGTCAAATAAATTATCTATCCTTGAGAGAGTATACTTGTTCTTAATGGTCATCTTGATCAACTGAGGATAGTCAATACACATATGAAGAGAACCATCTTTCTTTCTAACAAACAAAACTGGAGCACCCCATGGAGCGATACTCGGTTAGATGAAACCCTTAGCCAACAAATTCTTCAATTGTTCTTTCAAATCCTTAAGTTCTTCCATAGCCATATAGTAAGGAGGAATATAAATCAGTTGTGTATCTGGGAGAAGGTCAATACCGAAGTCTATTTCCCTTTCGGGAGGAAGACTGGGTAAATCAACTGGGAACACTTTTGGAAACTCATTAACAATAGGGACTGACTCGAGAGTAAGGGTTTCAGAATATACATCCATCAGCCTAACTAGATGGTAAATGCAACCCTTAGAAATCATCTTCCTATATTTAAGATAGGAGACAAACTGATCCTTAGGCAAATAATTTCCCCCTTTCCACTCTAGGACGGGTTCATTTGGGAATTGAAACTTGACTACACGAGTTTTACAATCAATAGAAGCATAACATGAGTGCAACCAATCCATACAAAGAATAACACCAAAATCTAGCATATTAAGCTCTACCAGGTCAACAAGAGTAACTCTATGGGATAAGGAAATGAGACACTTTATATAGACCCTCTTTTCCACAATAGAATCTCCAACAGGAGTAGAGACAGAAAAAGGTTCTAACAATACATCCGAAAGAACATCAAACCTCATTGCCACATATGGCGTCACAAAAAACAAGGTAGCATCGGGACCAAGTAAAGAATAAACATCAAGTTGGAAAACTTTCAACATACCGATAACCACATCGTGAGAACCCTCTTGTTCACCACGAGTTTGAAGTGCATAGAATCGATTTTGCTTTGTAGCATTGGGACCCAAACAACTAGGAGTAGCTTGCTTACCCTCTCTTCCTTTAGTCGCAAGCATTGAGAAATACCTCATTTTGTGACCACTTTTACCACAACTAAAGCAACCATCCATGCCGGCTAGGCACTTACCCTCGTGCTTTCTTCCACATCTAGTACAGGTAGACATGGGAAATGAAGATCCACTACCATTAACTCCTTGAGGCTTAGGGTTAGACACCCTATATTTGTTGAACTTAGGAGGAGCATTGGAGGAACCTTGATAGGAAAACCTTTGTCGAAATCTAGGACGACCATGTCCATTGGACCTTGCATGAGGGAAATTACCATCACCTGTCTTAGCCCTTTTTGCCTCCCTAGACTTTTCCTTAAATTTCTCCTCCTCAATCTGTTGTGCATGAACCATGAAATGAGAGATGTCCATGTCACTAATGAACATGGCGGTTCAACACTCTTTAACCACAATTTCGAACACACTCAAAAAAAACTTACTCATCCTTGCCCTTGAATCGGCAACAATCATTGGAGCATACTTAGACAATTGTGTAAATTTTAGAGCATATTCCCTCACACTCATACTTCCTTGTCGGAGGTTGATGAACTCAAGAACCTCACCTTTCCTTATCTCAAGGGGAAATAACCTATGAAGAAAAAAAAACTTTAAACTTCTCCTAATCAATAGGACCCGCATCTTCCGGTCTCCTTTATTTCCATTGGTTATACCAAATTTGAGCCACACCTTTTATTGATAAGCAGCCAACTCTGCCTTTTCCACTGGAATCACTCCCATGCTCATCAAAATCTTATAGACATAATCAATGAACTCTTGAGGATGTTCTTCAACTTTATAACCATGAAACTCCAGAGGATTCATCCTAGTGAAGTCCCTCACTCTAGAAGTCGTCATTCCCACATTTGGGTTCACGGGAACTGCAACCTCCCTATTGGCTTGGGCTGTCATGGCTTGAGCAAACACTTGAAAAGCAGCCCTAAACTCCGCATTAGTCACTTGCTCAGCCAAAGGATCGACTGGAACTTGAGGAGCTTAGGGAGGAACTTCGTGTTCCGAATTCTCCCTCACATTCCTTCTAGTATAAGCTCTTCAGGTAGCCATATCCCGAAGAACATAGGATAAGGGTTAGGAGAGATACATTATAGACTTAAACTCTATCGTACGACTTTAGAGTAATAAAAGAATTGGAGTTTCCTAATCATCTTGTACCATTCTAAACCTTATGCTCGACGTGGCTTATCAAACATCCTAGGGCCATTCTAAACCTTGTGTTCTAATATCAAGTATGTCACGACCCAGGGTACCCCTAGATGTAACATGGCGTATAGAACCCCGGATAACCCCATACAAAATCCATCCTCGAAGCATGAGGATTCACCAAAGTTCAGAAATCTCGAGATCAATCATTAGCCACGAAACTGAGAAACATGATTGTCGAACACTACATTTGGGGAAATGTAGGCAAGAGTATGTGTTAGTACAAAACAATGTACCAATAACTATGCATAAAACAGTTAAATCATGCTAAAAGGGACAATTCATTTCATGAAATGCAATTGACCAAGCTAAAACATGATATAAAAGAGTTAGAAAACATAAGTCATAAAACCATGATCAATGCAAGCTAACATCATTTAAGTCTTTGAACACATACGATATACTTTTTTGAAGTAACCTTAGTTCATTATTAATGTGGGGGATTAGCCTTAACCAACATAGAGACCATGTGAGCTATAAAATGATCCCCCGATGTCTCCCACACCGAAAAGGGTTGTCCTACTTGCCAAGGTAAGTACCATGAATCTTAGTTAAAGTAGATTGATACGCTCAAATTACACCTCCCTAAAGAAGTATAAACGATCATTGTCAAATAAAGAACCCACTTGTAGGTTGGGGTCGATCCCACGAGGAATACGGTTCAGACTTAAACTTAACTCATAATTATATTCATTTATCCAAGCTATTTCTAAAACAAGTAATTAAAGGGGTGGGGGGATTTGTGAAACAAATAATTGATTGTTGTTTAAGTAACAAGTGAGCAAGATTCAAACTTTGTTGTTATCACTGAGAGAGAGAAACTAGGGTGTATGTGTTCCCCATAAGCAATGTGGTAATCCTAATAATAGTAATCCTTTCCTAGTGTATCACATGCAAAGTTGGTAAGTTAGGTATCCCTAAGTGATTGGTCCTCCAAATAGGGTATTTCACTCCGCACCATCATCCGGCTATGTGTGTATAATTTACTAATCCTTACCCTTACCTCAGATTAGACATCACATCAATGTATGGCTTAGTTTTCACCCTCGCACCAATTGACATTAGACTATTAGATAGTATCACACTAAAACTCTGTTGATAATTCTTTTCTCATTAACTACCTCCTAGGTCTGGCAAGTAGCAACAAGGCGATTTCTAACTCTTTGCACTCGTTAAAAAGACTTCTAAGCGAAAGAATTACCAATGCATGCATCAACACTATTGAAGAATTACTTAGTTATTATTCATATGTTGTTAATCGCTCATGGTTCCCACAACCCTAGTTGTGGATTTAGCTACTCATGCTTGAAAGAACACATTTCATGTTTTGAGAAGAAGAATTCATGAACTTACGTTTAGAGTAGAATAAAACCGTAATCTCGAATTGAATTTCAAAGAAAAAATTGTATAAACAAAAATTCAGAAATCAAATTGCTAAAGTTTGCAAGTTAATTCCCAAGAAAATATCAAGAACTAAAAGTAAACAATAATGTCTAACCCCCAAAAAAATGAGGTTTACATACCCTATTTATAGAAAAACATGTTCTAAACAAAAAGAAAAAAATAAGGAAATAAACTTTGTGGACGCGGATTTGATCGACGACTCGACCTACATACCGTGGGTTGACCTACGGTCCGTAGGTCCCCTCAGTTGGTCTACACTTAGAATTTTTCTGCATAGGCTGGAACCTTCAACTCCCAGTTCATCACTGCTGGACGTGCAGGACGAACCGTAGGTTGACCTAAGGTCCGTGGGTCCTCTTCCGTGGCTCCACACTTGGGATTTTCATCAGGTACTCGAACTTCAACTCTCTGAACACCTTCTACGGACGTTCAGGATGGCCCGTAGGTCGACCTATGGTCTTTAGGTTGCTTCGTGGTTCCACACTTGGTCAGACTTTCCCGATGCTCCCTTCTACTCCCACCATCGACGGACCATCATAGGACCTATGGTCTGTAGGTCCCTTCGTGGGTGGCTACTTCTGCAGATTTTTCAGCTTTTATCTCACTCAATCGCGTCCAAGCCTATTTCCTGCAAACATGACACAAAACTTTATTTCCAACACAAAATGGCCTTAGACACACACAACTCTTAAGTGAAATGTATAAAAAATACCCTGAACTCTCGGTATATCGACACCCTCAACTTAAACATGTTTTTTGTCCTCAAGCGACACACTAATACTCTAAACGACACTTGTGTAGAAGCAGATATACAAACTCAGTAATCACATGGCTATATCAACCAATTCCATCTTCTTAGTGCGAATCCTTTTTATTAGACTGAAAAAGCTAACTCATGCGGATCAAGATATGGCAAAGATCGACCAATAGACACCACAATATACACTTTTCACAATCACCAAGGCACCAACTTTCCGACAATGTAACTAGTGCCCTCACTTCAAACGAAATCCTTTTCACACAAAATATATGAATTTTGAGTTTTAGGATTTATTTAACACTCACGCTCAGAAGTGACTTCAAGTACAATTAGTGCTCAATACCATAGGCTTGCCTTTATTTTCACTGCTTAGACTCTCCAAACTAGTTGCTAGGATCACTACATGACTTTCTTTAGCTTGTAACGTAGGCTCAGGGGTCAGGTGTGGTACATTTAGGTACTTTTTAGTGACTTTCTGCCCTCCTTGACATTACATTGGCTTTAACCTCTTTTCTCAACCTATTTTTGACATCCTTTCATTTTACTTTCTTTCCCTTTACTCTTTTCAACATGGATGTGACTTTTGACTTTGCGACTTTTTTTTTTTTTTTTTACTTTCTTCTTTTTCTTTCACTTTATTTTTCTTTATTTTTTCAGCTCTTTTATTTATCATCTTTTTGCTTCTTTTTCACAAAGTCACATCCTCTTCTATCTTTTCTTTTTCTCTTTTCAACACAAAACTCTTTCCATACCCTTTTTCTTTCGGTTTCCTCTTTCATAGCCACCCTCAACTTATGGATTTTGCATTAGTTGAGGTGCACAATATCCGATGTTGGACCACGGACAAGATCAAGGTCACTTTTGAATTAGCCACCTTCAACTTAGTCTTTTGGCCTAAGTCAAGGTGCACATGTCCAAGGAGGGACCGGGGCCAAGACAATTATTTTAGGGATGGTGAGTTAAGTGTATCAAAAGAAATGGTCTATTTAAGGCTCAAACTTTTGGATCAAAGGGAACATTGATTTCATTTAGTTGGATCTTTTTAGGCTTAGGTGGACTAATTTGAACAAGGGCCTATGATCACTTCCCAACTTCTAGCCTAGATCATCTAAGCAGGACCAACGGGGCAAGTTCTAGATTGGCACAAACTGTCTGAACATTTAACTTTTCTCACACACTCTTGGCACATTGTTTCATTATCAGATTACCCAGTTCAAGTTTTAGCTTAAGTCATATTGTTAAATCGGTTCCTTATCATGTCACATTGGGATCCAACACATTCAACTCATCAAGACTATCGAATTAGCACATTTCAAATTTTTGGACAGGGATAATTTGTTTCATGCTTTTTATGTCACCATGCTTTCATTTTTCTACCTACTCCTAAACATACATTCCTAAACATGCCGGTTCAACATAAATTAAACAATCTCTCAGGGGAAAAGAACACATGCAAGAAAACCTCAAGAGAGGATTATGAGTTGGGTTTACTCAGACTTCACCGTATCACTCACAATCCATTTACCCCACCCCTAACAAGATAAAGTGCGATTGTACCCAATGAACTAAAATTAAAAGTTAAAGGATCGAGTGAAGCAAACCTGTGGTGCATATGTGCCGAAGACCACTTAAATAATGGGTGGGTCTGGTTTCCCAGATCCCGCTGGATCAACACGTGGAACACCATCAATAGAGCTCCTATTTACCATCTCATCACCCTCAGTAGTGCTATCATAAACTCTCACCACACCATCAGTAGTGCTCACACTGCTAGAGGTTCCAACACCTACCTCCCTAGCCCACTGCTGTCTCATCTCCTCGTCAACTATAGATGCCCTCCGGGCCACCTCAGTCTGCTGGCGCTCCCTTTTGCTCACTCTCCTAGCCTTAGTGTAATCAGAAGTACGACGGAAGCTATAACGACCCAGAAAACTAGTAGGTGAAACTAGAGCCTAATGAGCTTATTTTTGAGTGTGTTGTGGGGTTTGAGGTAGTAAAATGAAGTCCCAAGCTTAGTTTGAGGGGTTTAGGGGTTAAACATCAAGGTACGACTCACCAAGGACTAACCAAGGGGTCTTTGAGGAGGACCCTAAAGCCTAACCCCAAGACCCCAAGAAACTAAAAATCTACAAATTTAGTGTGACCTACGGATGGCCATCTATGGCCAGTAGATGGACCCATGCCCCGTAGCTGGGAGTCGTGGGTCAGCCCCATAAAGTCATGTTCCAGCCCCAAACCATTTACCATAAGGACGGGGCGTCACCCCACCAATGATCCATAGAGCTAGGGGCGTAGGTCATGACTGGTGTGCTGTCTAATTTTGGCCAAGGCAAGGGCAATGTGGTAAATTCTTTTTTAAGTTAGATGAGTTAAGTGACGGTTATTATTGAGTTATTAACGTATTTTTAGGGTTTTAAAAGTATTAAAATCCTTTTTACACTTCATTATTTCCAAACACTAAAATTAGAACCCACCTCTCCTCTCAAAAGTTCTCTCTCTAGAAACCTCCATTGGAGGTGAAGGATTCAAGCTCTCAAGCTCAAGACCTCACCATTCTCACTCAAGTTTTGTGTAATTATTCCCTAAAAGGTGTGGTAGTCTTCATCCTTGACTTAGTTTCTTTCAAGGATCCAATTTCAAAGATGATTTCAAGTCTCCAAAATCCCCCCAAAACCTATAGTTTTCAATCTATGTATGGGTTCAATTCCAAACGTTTTCAAAATGAATTTAAGTGATGAATCATGGTTTAATTGATGCTTTAATGGTGAATTAAGATGGGTTTCCTCTATGAACCCATGTTTACCCTAAAATCCTAAGTTGTGAATTGATTGATCATGAAAGTATGTGAAATTGCTTATGTTTATATTGAATTAGTTATTGAATCATGTTACTTCCCTTATCTATTGTAGTATCTTAGATGTTTGGGTTGTGATTGATGTATGGCCTTGGAATGCAATTTCATGAAGGATCTATGTATGAACATGATGTGATGTGTTTGTGTGTGATCTCAATGAAAGTATAATGATCATGTTTAGAATGTAATTGTGTTATGATTGAAAGCATATTCTCAATTAAAATTCATGAATGATGATGATAGAATGTGAAGGGTTTCTATAATGTTATTTTGTATCTTAAATTGGTAGGCTTAGGCATCCTATTCTTGTATAAATGAAAGTAATGAGGAATGATGTATCTTGAATTGGTAGGCTTAAGGAATCTTTTTCTTGTATTGATGAATGTGATCATGAATGAAGTATCTTGAGTTGGTAGGCTTAGGCATCCTCTCTTGTTTAATGAATGTGAATTGACTTAATGATCATGGAATAGGTAGACCTAATGTTGGTAGCCCTTTCATAAATGACTAATGAATGTAATGATAACCTAGAATCGGTAGACCCAATGTTCGTAGCCCATTCCTAAATAAATGATGAAGTATTCTAGTCTATGTCTTGAACCGGTAGGCCTAATGTTGGTAGCCCTTCATGATGAGTCTAGAAACTAATGTGCTGATAAACCTTGAATCGGTTGACCTAATGTTGGCCCTTTCTTGTGTGAAATAATGAACCTAAAGCGGTAGACCTAATGGTGGTAGCTCTTTCTTGGATAGTCAATGAGCTATCCTTATAAAGTACCTTGAATCGGTAGACCTAATGGTGGTAGCCCTTTCATGTGTAATGTACCTTGAGTCGGTAGGCCTAATGTTGGTGGCCCTCTCAAGTACAATAATGTAATGTAAATGAACTACTCTATGGGAATGGAGGCTAAATACCGAGTGGATATGGTAAGATGGAAGTTCTCCCTACGTTGGGCCGGATTTCAATGAATATCTTTCTTATCCCATAACTATGTGACAACAGAGATCCTAGTTAGTGGATCCACCTAAGCTAGATGTTACCGGTCTTACCTTAGAAAAATAGACCACCTCTTTACAGTGTGGGGCTTCATGACACCGAACTCCATGTATAGTTCACATGGTCTATGTCGGTTAATCACTATTCCCATCATGTGAGATGTGCCCTACGGTTTCTTGAGAAGTTCTATGAAGTGTGGGTGGTAGTATGGGATGCCATCCATGCGTTGCACGAGTAGGCTTTGAGAGGGCTATAATGAGTTCTCTAATGTCTTTATGTCTAATGAATGAAAGTGCTCTAAATGAAGCTAATGATGAATGTTGACTTATATGTTCAAATGTAATGATGCATGCTATACTTGGATTGTATTATGAGTTACTTCCTTGTTATGACTTATGAAATATTTATGTCTCTTATGTATGAGTATGGACAAATGATGAAAAGGAAGAATGGTAAGTTCACTTTTGGTGGCCTTAATGTTGGTGTCGATGGTGGTATGGGATGTTATTCATACATTGCACTAAGTACGGCTTGGGGTTACTTAAGGTGAAAGCTTAATATGAAGGAATGGCGTATATGTTGATTATGTTCTAATGTGATGAAATGACTTTTATGTTGGTTATGCTTGTATATTATGCCTCTTATACTCATGTTCATGAAGTTTTCTCAAATTGGCATAAAAGCATGACTTTCAAATAAAATGTCCTTTTAAGGATGGTTTTTGCATGGCTATCATACTTAGTACTTAATTATGCTAACCCATATTTCTTCATTTTACCAAAGTGTAGGGTTTGGAGATGTAATGTACTATACTTGGAAGATAGGTTTCTAAGGAGCTTGGAGTTGAAGATATGGTGAGTCCTCATAGTTCGAGGACAAACCCACTAGTTCCCTTATGTCCTTTATTCATGTTTAGAGATTTTGTATGGGCTTAGTCCCAAAGTTTATTCAAAGTCTTGTAGATGGTTTGAGACAAAGTATAGAAAGTCTTCCGCTTTATTTTTATGAAAAATGACTTCGATCTCAAAAGAAAAGTTTTAAATTCTGCATTATTTTCCTATGTTATTAGGTTCAAGAATACTATGAGGCTTGTATGAGACTTTTCGGAGTCTTGTACGCCGTGTCGCATTTAGGGGGTACCCCTGGGTCGTGATAGGAGTGGGGGTGATTCCCAGCAGTACGGGAAGAATCTGGTGGCAGCATACCACCTTCGAATAGGGCACCTAACACCGTATCATTAACCAATGTTGTAGGAGCGAACTCGAGCTCAGTCTCTGGGGGAGCTAGAAGTACAGTGACATCAACACAGAGGCTCTCTATCTCCTTCTTGAGGGTGGTCACATCAACGGTCGGTGCCACCCTCTCTAGGACGGACTCTCAATTCAAAGGCATCCAGGCGCTGATGAACGGCCTTGATCTTCTGGTCCATCATATGCTCCATTCGTTGCTCAACCCTAGCCTCAAACTCTGCTATAGCACGCTACATCCATGACTAGAGCGGTGTGGAGATTACCTGTGAGAACCCGACACTCATCGATGACTAGTCGAGCCATCCTCTCGTTCTCATTCAGCACACATACATATCTCTATAACTGAAACTGGCCCTCCACATACCATCGATTAGGCTCCTCACCAACTGGTGTAGGCTCGTTACTGGGGGCACTGGAATGTCACTATTAGCCTCAGATAACGAGATAGAGATGCCATTAGAACTAGAGTCGAAGCTGGAGCTGGATGTGGACTCAGAGCCAGCCAGTGACCCGATCAATGTGGCCCCCTCATTAGACTGGGGGAAGTAACCACGTTGGGAACCACAAGTTGGGCTCGGTTCCTTGTAGTGCGAGGAGCAGTAGGGGAGGTCCTGATGTTGGGAGGAATATAGTCAGTGTCCTTCGTGTTCTCCACAATGATCAAACGTCGTGAGGGAGCGACGAACTTTGATTTTCCCTTTGTGGCATAATTCAGGGCTTGCTTTGGGGCCATAGTACCTGTAGAAGCTTAGTTTGTACCAAAACAAGCAAATAAAACACTTGGAAGAATTTTTGAACAAGAAACGAATCAAAACAAAAAACAAAAAACAATTTTGGGTAGTAGTTGAACTGCCGACCCATGGTGGGTAGATATGGTCTGTGGATTGACCTACGGTTCGTATGTCCCCTCTGTAGGTTAGAGTACCCAAAATTGGGTCTCTGATGTGGGAACCACTAATGTGTAGAATTGTCTGTCGATGGAACGACGAACCGTAGTTCACATCGTAGTTCAACACTTAAAAAAATGTTGTGTGCTTCTGACCCACGGACCTGACCTACAGTCCGTAGGCGGGGTCTCGTGGGTCAAGATGTGCCAGGTTTTTTAGATGGTTCACTTGTTTTAACCCTTTTCAATCACCAATTTTACACACAACTTAGACCTATACATGCATTTCAACAAGTAATATGATAGTTAATTAGCCTTAAGGTTCCAATATTACATGATTTCACAATTTATCACACCGCTACCCATGAACCCTAAGTCAAAACTTCCAATTCGGCCTATTAACTTGATTTATTCAGTTTTAAGTAATTACACACCCACATATCATCATACCAAGGGTGTTTAAGCATACAATTTCACTACTAACACAAAATTAACAACCTAAGGTCAAGTTCCAACTTTGTGACTTCATTATACAAACTATGAACAATGAATTCAAAGTAAGGGCAAAGTCGTTTACCTTTCAAGTAATAGAAGTGGGTGAGTGTGATGCAATAAGCTTCTAGACCCTCTTTGCAAGCCTTTGACACTGAACCCAAATTGTGTAATCGTTGGGGGAATGGAGATGAGGGATTTGGAAGGGAGAAGAATGATATGGGAATTTGGGGAAGTGAATGGGGGCTTGATCTGTGGGATATTGGAGTTAAATGGAGTGATTGTGGGAGAGGAAA
Organism: Solanum chiquidenum; assembly: GCA_029582725.1. Classification (NCBI taxonomy): domain Eukaryota; kingdom Viridiplantae; phylum Streptophyta; class Magnoliopsida; order Solanales; family Solanaceae; genus Solanum; species Solanum chiquidenum. Next base: position 19,994 of record JAJOOS010009909.1, on the reverse strand, counting down.
GGTTTAAAAACAGTTGGGAGGGAGTTTTGAATGTGGGGAATGAATTAAAAATGAGAGGTTTTATTTTATAAGGTGTCCGGGTTAGGTCGGGCAAACCATAGGTTTTGGACCCACGAGACCCCGTCTACGGTCCGTAGGTCACTCTGACACTTAGAATTTTAGAAGACTTACATGGGGTCTACAATGCCATTCAGGGTCCGTGGATGGACCTATAGACCGTCGATGGGGTCCGTAGACCTCTGCACAATCTTTTTCTGCAGATTCAACTTTTCATCCCTGCACACGTAGAATCCATTAGGACTTTCTTTTTACATTTTCTGGATATTTTTTAGACACGGACCCTATTCTATATCTAGCCAACACTAATTAAAAAATAAAACACCTATCTAAAGAGTTACATAAATTAAAATTAAAGAAAAGAACTCCTTAGTTGAAAACAAAAACCTATAGTTGGCTATATTGTGCATCTTAGGTTGCCTCCCAAGCAGCGCTTGATTTACCGTCGCAACACGACACACGCCCTTTGATTACTCAGATTTCATCTAGGTAATATGCCTCAATCACTTCTTGCACACTCTCCAACTTCCCCATATAGACTTTGATCCTTTGCCCGTTCACATTGAACCTTGTTCCCTCCGTGTTCTCATGCTCGACCGCTCCATGTGGAAACACTTGAGTGACTTTGAATGGCCTAGTCCACTTTGACTTGAGCTTGCCAGGAAACAAGCGCAACCTTGAGTTGAATAAAAGAACCAGATCACCCACAACAAATTCACGCTTTTCAATCTTTTTATCATGACACTTCTTCATCTTCTCCTTCTACAAGGATGTACTTTCATAAACTTTTAGGTGAAACTCATCAAGCTCATTCATGTCGTTCACTCTTTGACTCGATGCGGCACCCCAATCCAAATTCAATTTCTTTAGCACCAACATAGCCTTATGTTCTAGCTCTACCGGCAAATGGAACGCTTTCCCATATACAAGTTGGTAAGGGGACATACCTATGGGAGTCTTGAATGCGGTGCAATTAGCCCATAGAGCATTATCAAGCATCCTTGACCAATCAGTTCTATTTGCATCCACAGTCTTTGTAAGGATTTGCTTTATCTCTCTATTTGACTCTTCAACTTGCCCACTAGACTGCGGATGGTAAGAGTGGATACATTGTGACGGACTCTATATTTCTCTAGCAACATCTTGAACAACTTATTAAAAAAGTGGGAACCTCCATGGCTTATAATTACCCTGGGCGTACCAAATCTGGAGAAGATACTCTTTTTCAGAAAAACGGTGACACTTTTCCCTTCATTGTTTGAAAGCGCAATTGCTTCCACCTATTTCGACACATAATCAACTCCACCAAGAATATACTTCATCCCATGTGAACTCACAAATGGACCCATAAAGTCAAGGTCCCATACATCAAACAACTCAATCACCAATATCGGGTTCATAGGTAACTCTTGCCTCATCGAAATCCCCCTTCTCTTTGGCAACGATCACAAGACTTGGCGAACTCGTGAGCATCTTGGTCGATGGTAGGCGAGTAATACCCACACTGAAAGATTTTATGAGCAGTCCGAATACCACTATGATGCCCACCAACAGGCGATGAATGACACGCCTCTAGTATACTCATCATCTCAACCTCGGGTACACAACGAAAAATAATCCCATCAGCTCAAATACAGAACTAGTAAGGCTCATCCTAAAAGAACTTCTTCACATCATGCATACACATTTTCCTTTTGTGAAAAGACAAATCCGATGGAACCAGATTACTTGCCAACTAGTTAGCAAAGTCTGTGAACCAAGGAATAAGATCATGAGAAGCAACCAATACCTGTTCGTATGGAAAATCATCATTAATTTTAGCCCCATATCCTAGCTTGAGCATACCTTTCTCCTCTAATCTGGACAAATGATCACCAACTTGATTTTTTATACCCTTTCTATCTTTCATCTCAAAATCAAACTCTTGCAGCAACAACACCCATCTAATCAACCTCGGTTTTGCATCCTTTTCAGCCATCATATACCTTAATGTAGAATGGTCAGTATGCACTATGACCTTAGTACCAAGTAAGTACGATCAAAATTTCTCAAATGTGAAAACCACAACATGGAGTTCTTGTTCAGTCACCGTATAGTTCTTTTGAGCCACATTCAGAGCTTTGCTGGCATAGTAAATAGGATGAAGAATCTTCTCTCGCCTCTGTCCTAATACCACACCAAGTGCCACTCCACTTGCATCACACATCACTTAAAATTAGTGCCCCTAATCTGGTGAAATAATTATAGGTGTGGAAATTAGCTTTGTTTTCAACTCTCCAAATGCTCTCAGACAAGCATCATCAAAATCAAACTTACACTCCTTTTCGAACAATTTTCACAAAGGGTGTGCAATTTTGGAGAAATCCTTGATAAACCTCCTATAAAAGCCTACATGCCCAAGAAAACTTCTAACACCTTTTACAAAGATAAGTGATGGAAACTTTTCTATTACCTCAACTTTAGCTCTATCAACCTCAATACCCTTCTCAAAAATCTGATGATCCAGCACTATCCCCTCTTTCAGCATGAAGTGGCCCTTTTTCTAATTGAGTACAAGATTGCACTCTTCACACCGTTTCAGTACCTCGACCAAATGCATCAGACAACCATCAAATGAGTCCCCTACCACAGAGAAATCATCCATAAATACCTCAATAGTGTTCTCCACCATATCTGAAAATATTGACATCATCCAACGCAGGAAGGTCGCTGAAGCATTACACAATCCAAATGGCATCCGTTTGAAGGCGAAAGTCCCATAAAGACAAGTGAATGTGGTCTTTTCTTGGTCTTCCGGAGCAATGGAGATCTGATTGTACCCTGAATAACCATCAATAAAGCAATACCAACCCTTACCAGCAAGGCGATCCAGCATATGATCCATGAACAACATAGGTTAGTGCTCCATGAACACCATATGTTAGTGATCCTTTTCTGTCCAAGCATTCAATTTTTGGTAGTCCATGCATACTCTCCATCCAGTCAATGGCCGCATCAGAACAAGCTCATTTTTTGCATTAGGCACCACAGTAATCCCACCTTTCTTAGGAACACACTTAACATGACAAACCCAACTACTATATACAATGGGATATATGACTCCAACATCTAATCATTTGATGATTTCCTTTTTCACTACCTCTTGCATAGAAGGATTTAGTCTTCTTTGGTGCTTGACACTAGGCTTATGATCTGGCATGAGATGGATTTTATGAGAATAAATGCCAAGAGGAATCCCAATATTGCATGCAATAGTCCATCCAATAGCTCTCTTAAACCTCTTAAATACAGAAACTAATGGATCACCTTGTACCTCATTCAAATCGGCTGCAATGATGAACGGTAAAGTACCATCTCTGCCAAAGAATACATACCTGAAATGCGATGGTAGAGCCTTTAGCTCCAATTTTGTAGTCTCTTCAACAGACGGTATTGCGGGTAGAGAGTCGCGATTCTTCATATCTAGTTCCAATTTCTTTGGTTTGGAACGAAATTTGAACCTATCAAGTGCGGCGACCAATTCATCATAGACTTCAATACTATAACCCTCAAAATTCATCGATCATTACCGCTGCCAGTGCATCAACATTCAACCTCACTCCACAATATGATTCACCAATGATACTCACATGAGATCGCTTTCCTGCTTCATATACCTACAAATGTTGAAATTTAACTCTTCATTGTTCAATCGGAACTTCATATTGCGGCGCTCCATATTGACCAAGGTGCCCCCAGTAGCAAGGAATGGTTTCCCCAGGATGATGGGAACCTCAAAATCAACCATAATCAAGTATGACAAAATCCACCAAAAAAATAAACGACTCCACTTTCACAAGTACATTTGGAGAACACCAATGGGCTTCTTCACAGTTCTATCGCCATGAGTAATCACATCACATTTGGTTTCAGATCCCCTAAGCCCAACTTCTTGTAGATAGACAATGGCATCAGATTAATTCTAGCTCCCAAATCACACAACACCTTCGCAAAATGCAACTATCCAATGGTATAAGGAATAGTAAAAACACCAGGATCCTCTTTCTTTTGCACAAGTGGCCTAGTAGCAATGACACTACAATGTTGCAACGTCTCATCATCTTCAAAACTAACGGCCCTCTTTTTGGTTACCAAATCCTTCATAAACTTTGCATACCAAGAATTTTCTCCAAAGCCTCTATCAACGGAACAATGATGGAAAGTTGTTTCAACATAGTAATGAACCTGTGGTATTTTCCTTCTTCAGTCTTTTTCACTAATATTTGTGGGAATAGCGGTGGAGATCTAGGTATGGGAATAACATTTTGGGTCACCTCTACTTCCTTCTCCGTAGCATTGATGGGCTCTACAGTAACCTCAATCTCATCATCATCTTTTTCAACCACAATTTCAACCTCAAATGGCATAGGTGAATCAATGGTCTTTTTATCCCCTCGAGTAGTGACTTTCATATAATGCCCATCATTCTTCGAATTATAGATGGTGTTGCTAGGAAGTGTGCCAGGCTGATGTGGGTTTATTACAGTGGACAACTGATTCATCTGCTGCTCAAGTTTCTTGATCGACACTGCATGGGCATCAATTTTTTGACCGATTCCAAACATGCCATTCTGTATCTCCTTCAAATTCTCATCAATCGAATCGAACCTCTTCATCATCTTCTGCATCATATCCTCAATCTGTGACACACTACCACCAGCTTTTCTATTATCGGATTCCCGATTTGCAGGTGGAACATAAGGCCCAACTCTATCATTTCTGTTGCCATATTTGTTTCGGTTGTAGTTGTTATCACGATTGTAGTTTCCATCCCAAATATAGTTACTCTCTCAATTGTAGTTACCATAGTTTCAACCTTGGTTTCCTTGCCCTTGGTTCCAATTATCCGAGTTGGAACCTTGGGTGTTGGCTCGGAAACCCCCCGTCAAATTATTTACCAAATAACATCCTTCTCATAGTAGCACTCCACAACCGGTGGTGGTGGAGTCCTAGTCAAGTAATTTACCACATTCACCTTTTCTGCACCTCCACTAACATACTTCAATATCAACCCAAGTTATGTCCTTACCTGATCCATATCCTCACGAATGTCATTGGCAGATTGACTAGGTGCAGCTTGAACAACAAAAGTGCTTCTTCCAGTATCTGACTTTCTAGTGCTCCATGCTTTATTATTTTGGGAAATCTTCTCTGGTTTCTTAACGATCTCCTTAAAAGTGCACTCACCATATGATCCTCCAGCGATAGTGTCAAGCACAACCTTACCATTGTCATCCTGACCTCTATAGAAATACTCTTTCAGTGACTCATCATCAATGCGGTGATACAAAACACTTCTTATGAATACAACAGACTATGCAGGTAGTGCCACGAAGTTGTTAAAGTTTTTCTTTGTGGTTCAGCTTCTTAGACAATGGGAAGTACTTTAATTTGCCATGAACACGTTATGTAATTGGTTCCATGTGTGAATTGAGTTATATGGAAACTTAGAGAACCAAACTACATCATCACTGGTCAATGATATAGGGAAGACTCTCAATCCTATGATGTTCATATCCAACTCTAGTAGCCCTACATAACTCTTGTAGACACTCCTCAACTTGGCCATATGCCCATACAGATCTTCCGAAGCCATACCAAAGAACAACCCTCTTGCTGGAAGCATCTGCATCAAACTGTTAGTCACTACAAATGTGTGCCCTAGAGGTATAGGAGGGAGAACAATAAGTCCTTAAGATTCAACGGTATTGAAGTCGACCCTGTAGTTATCTTGCAGCCTTGGTTCTAGTGGATTCTGCACCCTGAATGTATCTCCGAGTAGATAAACACGAGGAACCTGAGCATTCTCATTACCAACACCGTCCACATGCTCTTCTATGATTGGATTATTTTGGACCCCTTGATTATTCATATTTCTCAAAGTTCTGCTCAACTCTCGATCGTATGGGGTCAATAATTCCCCTCGATTCCATGTACTTGGCATACACTAGAGTAGAAACCTGAGGAAAACAAAACTAAAAGAAAACGTAAAATTAGGAAATAATTGACTGAAGTTCAATAATGTAGTTAAACTTAATCTAAAAGCCTTATTCACCGACAGCGGCGCCAAAATTTGATACGATCAAATTTCAACTCCCTGAAGAAGTATAAGCGATCGTTGTCAAATAAAGAACCCAACTTGTAGGTTGGGGTCGATCCCACGAGGAATACGATTCAAACTTAAACTTAACTCACAATTATATTCATTTAGTGAAGCTATTTTTGAAATAAGTAGTTAAAGGGGGGAGGGGATTTGTGAAATAAATAATTGATTTTTGTTTAAGTAACAAGTGAGCAAGATTCAAACTTTGTTGTTATCAATGAGAGAAAGAAACTAGGGTGTATGTGTTCCCCATAATCTCTTAACGCGGTAATCCTAATAATAGTAATTCTTTCCTAGTGTATCACATGCAAAGTTTGTAAGTTAGGTATCCCTAAGTGATGGGTCCTCCCAATAGGGAATTTTACTCCGCACCTTGGTCCGACTACGTGTGTATAATTTACTAACCCTTACCCTTACCTCAGATTAGACATCACATCAATGTATGACTTTGTTTTCACCCTCGCACCAATTGACATTAGACTATTAGATAGTATCACACTAAATCTCTATTGATAATTTTTTTCTCATTAACTACCTCCTTGGTCTGGCAAGTAACAACAAGGCGAGTTCTAACTCGTGCACTCGTTAAAAAGACGTCAAAGAGAAAGAATTACCAATGCACGCATAAACACTATTCAAGAATTACTTAGTTATTATTCATACGTTGGTAATCACTCATGGTTCCAACAACCCTAGTTGTGGATTTAGCTTTACATGCTTGAAAGAACACTATTCCTATTTTGAGAAGAAGAATTCATGAACTTATGTTTAGATTAGAAGAAACCCGTAATCTCAAACTGAATTTCAAAGCAAAAATCTTATAAACCGATATCCATAAATCAAATTGCTAAGGTTTGAAAGTTCATTCCCAAGAAAATATCAAGAACTAAAAGTAAACAATAATGTCTAACCCCCAAAAATGAGGTTTACATACCCTATTTTTAGAAAAACATGTCCTAAACAAAAAGGAAAGAAAATAAGGAAATAAACTTTCTAGACGCAGCTTTGATCGATGACTTGACCTAGGGACCGTGGGTCGACCTACGGTTCGTAGGTCCCTTCCATTTGTCAACACTTATAATTTTTTTGCATAGGCTGGAACCTTCAACTCCAGTTCATCACTGATGGACGTGCATGACGGACCATAGGTTGACCTACGGTCCGTGGGTCCTCTTCCATGACTCCATATATAGGATTTTCATCAGGTACTGGAACTTCAGCTCTCTGAACTCCTTCTACGAACGTGCAGGATGACCCGTAGGTCAACCTACGATCCGTAGGTTGGTTCATGGATCCACACTTGGTCAGACTTCCCTGATGCTCCCTCCTACTCCCATCATCGACGTACCATCATAGGACCTACGATCCGTAGGTCCCTTCGTGGGTGGCTCATTCTTCAGATTTTTTGTAACACTCCAGAAATCTAACAACCTAAGCTAGAGCCTAAATGATGACTAATGACTTAATGAGAGTAGAAATGATGTTTCAAGACCTAATTTAATGTAACTAAATTGGTAAGGAAGTGTTAGTGCATGAACATCAAGAAATGACCATGACGTCCGAAAACTAGTGAGGTGCTAGGTCTTGTGAATTGCCTTTAAGAGTGTCGTAGGTTGACTCATGCTCCGTGGAAGGGAGTCGCGAGTCCACACTTAGAATCCTCCAAGTGTCCTCCAAAACAACCCCCTCAGTCCCAAACCACGAGCATGCAGTACGGTCCGTAGACCGACTCACACTCCGTGGAAGGGTCTCGTGAATTGAGACTTAGTCTCCTCACCAAGACCCTTGTCTGCACCCTCTCAGTACCAAACCACGAGTGGCCAGCATGGCCCATGGTTAAATCCATGCCTCGTGCACGGGGACTCGTGGATGGCACTCAAGCTCACTACCTCCACACGGTTTAAGTGGGGGTACTTTAGTAATTTACTAATTAATTGCTTAAGGGTTAAAAAATAGTTATAAATAGTTATATTAGGCACATTAGGGTATTATTAAGTAATAACCTAGTCTTCCACCTTATATCTCCAAATCATAAAATCAAAACCCACTTCTCTCTAAACTCTCTCTCTCTAAAGACTCTAGAAGAAGAAGATTTCATTGGAGCTAGGATTTCAAGGTTTCTTCCCAAATTGCTTGGAGTTTCTCCATTGATTCTCAAGGAATCAACTAAGGTATGGTTTCTCTTCACTCTTGGGATCTTTTCCCCAAGAGGCCCTCTCAAAATTGGATTTCAAAGTTCCCCAAATTCTAAGTTTTCTCTCAATTTCGGGGGTCACTTTACAAATATATTTTCATTGAATTATAATTATTAATTATGGTTGTATATGATGATTTGTGGATGAATTAATGCCATGTTGATGGTTGTTGAACAAACCCCCACAAGACCCATGAATTCTCCTTCTTTTTCACTTTAAACCCTAGTATGACTTTAATGGTGAATGAAGGATGAAAATCTGATACATAATTGTGGAATTCATTATTGGATTATGATGTTGCTATATATGATGAATGAGTTCCAATGAATTAGGGTTGAATCTTGATGTGGTCCTTAAAGGCTATAAATAAAGATTGTCAAATTGATGAATGTTCATAAATTGAATTGTTGATCCACTTATGGTGGAGGTGCTACTTGATTATGAATTATAGTGATTGAGTTATGTTCCTCTTCCCTACAACCCCAAGTGTTGAAAAGTATGCTATGATACGAACATGAATGTTAAGATATGATTATGGTAGTGTTGGTATGATGAATAGAAGGTAAATCTCATGAGCACTATATGACTTGTTATGAATGAACATTATTATATGTTGATGGATCTACGATGAAAGGTTATTCTCATCTCAGAACTTGTGAGCTATATGATGAATGATGGGTTGAATCCTTAATGCACTTCTTATTGAATTAATGTGTAAGTAAAGGCCTAATACTACGTTAAAAAGGCTATTGTGCTTAGCACTGAGTGAACATGAATATGAGATGGAAGCTTTTACGTTTAGCAAGTCCGGCTTCCCATATGGGTTCCTTTTACGTTTAGAAAGTTCAGGTTCCCAATATATATATGTTGTCTCATGAGATGGAAATCTTTTACGTTTAGCAAGTCCGAGTTTCTAGTAACAATCTCCTTGTTCCATAACTATGTTTGCCCACATAGGTATTAGCTAGTGGATCCACCTAGATGCTATTAAGTTAGTTATACCTTGGCAAATGGAATACTCTCTTTTCGGTGTCGGAGTAGAACACCGGATTCCATGAAGCTCACATGGTCTATATCGGTTATTGCTAATATCCATACATTTTAAGAAGATGATATAATGTATGAATATGACTTATGTAAATGACTTATGAACTCTAATTGGGACTACTTGAGGGATACTACTTAGTATAGGTGAGGGTATGGGACTTTACCTATGCATTGAACAAGTGGGTTCTTTGAGGAGTTCTTGTGTGAGTCTTCTGTGGATAGCAACTTATGAATGGTGGTAAGGTTGGTTTCACCTATTATGATGTTGATTATGTATGTGATTACACTTGTGTCTTCTTGATGGCTTTACTTAGTATATATATGGGGGTATGGGACTTCATATGTACATTGCACAAGTAAACTTGAAAGGAGGGTCATGGGTGGTGTCTTATGATGGTATGATATAAATGGAATTCAAATATGTAAGGTAAGGGTTATGGCTTCTTGTTATGATCATGAATGTCTCTTTATCTTGTAATGTGGATTGGCTAAATGTTCCTTGAATATGCATTATGGCTTTTAACTTGAAATAGCATGTTTTCATATAAAGGTCCCTTTTATGCTTGTTTTAAGTGGTTTTAATTGCATGGCTTCCATACTTAGTACAAGTACTTGTGCTAACTCATATTTATTCATTTTTCTACTAAGTGTAGGTTCCGGGAAGTGATTGTGCTACTAAGAGACTCAAGCTTGGACTTAGACTTTCTCCAAGACCTTTTGGTATGTCCTCAAGTTCCGAGGACACACACTATGACACTTATGTTCTTTATATTGTAATAGACTATTAGACTTCCTATGTACTTATCATTTTGAGACAATTATATTGTAAAGGGTTATTGTGCCTATTTGAGACTCTTATGTGGCCTTAGATGGTTTCATTGAGATGATGATGTCTAGACATTGTACTTTCTATTTTCTATTATGAGATACTTTGACATTGATGTTGACAAGTTTTCATATTTTTTATATTCAGCATTATTCAATGTCTATATGTAATGACGAATATGCTAAGGGCTCGTATAAGACCCATTCGGGGTCAAGTACGCCGTGTTACGCCTAGGGGGTACTCACGGGGTGTAAAAAACTTGGTATTAGAGCATAAGGTTAATTGGATAATATTAGGGTTGATGTCTCATGAAACCACGTCGAGTAGAGTCTTGTTCATATGTGTGAAGCGCGCCACACTTATGAATGAAAATCTATATGATTCTTAGGAACTTTCACTTCTTTATTACTCATTGGTCGTGTCTCAAGAATCTTAGTCCTATTAAGTCTTTCCTTCTAATCCTTTTCTTGTGCTTATAGGCTATGAATACAAGAAGGACTATTGCTATGCGGGCCAGAGGGGAAAATGTGAATGAGGAAGTCCCCCCTCATGTTCCTCAAAACCCTCAATCTTCTCAGAATCCTCAAGCTCCTATTGATGAAGGGGCTATGTCTAATATGGAGATAAGGGCGGCTCTTCATACCTTGACTCAACTCATGACGGCACAAGCTAACCGGGAAGCTAGATCCCAGGTGGAGACCAATGTGAGTACCATGGCCTCATGGTTGAGAGACTTTACTAGGATGAACCCTCCTATATTCTTGGGTTCCAAAGTGAATGAAGACCCACAAGAGTTCTTGGAGGATGTTTATAAGATTGTGGAGGCTATAGGAGTTTCTTCTAATGAGAAAGCCGAGTTGGCCAGGTATCAATTGAAAGACATGGCCCAAGTATGGTACACTCAGTGGAAGGACAATATGCCTTTAAGGGCGGGTCCCATAACTTAGGAGGTATTCAAGAAGGCTTTCCTTGATCGGTTCTTTCCCCGTGAGAAAAGGGAAGCCAAAGTTGAAGAATTCATCAATCTTCGCCAAGGAGGTATGAGTGTCCAAGAATACTCCTTCAAATTCACAAAGTTGTCCAAATATGCTCCCTCTTTGGTTTCTAACCCAAGAGATGAAATGAGTCACTTTGTCACCGATGTGTCCGATGCTATTGAAGAAGAGTGCCGAGCGGCAATGCTCTACGACAACATAGATATCTCTAGGTTGATGGTACATGCTCAACAAATGGAAGAGTCAAGGCTTAGAAAGAGGAATAGAGAGGTGAAGAGGCCAAGGACTGATGAGGAGAATCCATCTAAGGGTAAGTTTGAAAGTCAAGGTGAACCAAGGTTTAAGAAGAGGTTTCCCAACCAAAGTCCTTCCAATGCTCCAAGGCCCAACAAAGGTAGGGTGTCTACCCTTAGACCACAAGGGGGAAAGGATGGTGGTCCTTATGTTGAGAAAGCTAGTGTGAAAAATGTGGTAAGAAGCATCAAGGAAAGTGCCTAGTTGGAACGGACAATTGCTTTAGTTGTGGGAAGAGTGGTCATATGAGAAGGGATTGCCCTATGTTTAAGGTTCAAGGGAGGGCGAATAAGGAAGCTCAAGCAAGTGGGTCTAACTCCGATGCTCCTAAGAAGAATCGCTTCTATGCTCTCCAATCCCGAGGTGATCAAGAGAGCTCTCCGGATGTTGTTACCGGTATGTTGCAAGTATTTTCAATTAATGTTTATGCATTGTTAGACCCGAGTGCCACTTTATCTTTTGTTACTCCTTTAGTGGCTATGAAATTTGATGTGCTCCCCGAAACCTTAAAAGAACCTTTTTCCGTGTCTATCCCGGTAGGTGATTCAGTTATAGCAAAAAGAGTGTATAGTGGTTGTCCCATTTCATTGTCCAATAGAGTCACATTGGTTGACCTAGTAGAACTTGATATATTGGACTTTGATGTCATATTGGGGATGGATTGGCTTCATGCTTTTTTTGCTTCCATAGATTGTAGAACCCGAGTTGTAAAGTTTCAATTCCCTAATGAACCCATTGTAGAATGGAAGGGAGGAAACTTGACTCCTAGAGGTCGAATTATCTCTTGTCTAAAAGCTTGTAAACTGATTGTAAGGGTTGTATCTATCATATTGTGAGAGTTAAGGACCTTGAGTCCGAGATTCCTCCATTAGAGTCGGTCCCCGTAGTAAGGGAGTTTCCGGAAGTCTTTCTTAATCACTTGCCTGGAATCCCTCCCGAATGGGAAATTGACTTCGGCATAGATCTCTTGCCGGATACACAAATGATATCTATCCCTCCTTACCGGATGGCCCCGGCCGAATTGAAGGAACTAAAGGCTCAACTTAAAGATTTGCTAGATAGGGGTTTTATCCAACCAAGCATATCACCATGGCAGTTTTGTTTGTGAAGAAGAAAGATGGGTCGCATAGGATGTGCATTGATTACCGACAATTGAACAAGGTCACTATAAATAATAAGTAGACACTCCCTAGGATTGATGATTTGTTTGACCAACTACAAGAGGTGAGTTACTTTTCGAAGATTGACTTAAGGTCAGGTTATCACCAACTTAGGGTGAGAGGTGTTGATGTTTCTAAAACAACATTCCAAAAAAGATATGGTCATTTTGAATTCCTAGTAATGTCTTTTGGTCTCACAAATGCTCCAGCGGCTTTCATGGACCTTATGAATAGGGTGTTTAGACAATAGCTTGACTCATTCATGATTGTTTTCATTGATGACATCTTAATATATTCTAAGAGTGAGAATGGCCACATGGAACATTTGAGGATGGTATTGCAAGTTCTCAAGGACCAACAATTGTATGCTAAATTTAGAAAATGTGAATTTTGGTTGAGATTGGTTGCGTTTCTCGGTCATATAGTGTCAAGTGAGGGAATTGAAGTAGATCCAAAGAAAACGGAGGCGGTTAAGAAATGGCCTAGACCCTTAAGCCTTTCCGACATTAGAAGCTTTTTGGGATTGGCCGGTTACTATATAAGGTTTGTTGAGGATTTATCCTCAATTGCTTCTCCATTAACGACTTTGACCCAAAAGAAGGTTAAATTTGAATGGTCGTAATTATGTGAACAGATTTTTCAATTGTTGAAAGATAAGCTTACCTCCGCTCTGGTATTGACCTTATCGGAGGGTACCGAAGGGTTTGTAGTATATTGTGATCCTTCAAGAGTAGGGTTGGGGTGTGTCCTTATGTAACATGGTAAAGTAATCGCTTAAGCTTCTAGACAATTAAAGATTCATGAAAAGAACTATCCAACCCATGATCTCGAGCTTGCGACGGTAGCTTTTGCTCTAAATATATGGAGGCACTATCTCTATGGGGTTCATGTCGATGTGTTTACCGACCACAAGAGTCTTCAATATGGTTTTAGCCAAAAAGAGTTGAATCTCTGGTAAAGGAGGTGGTTGGAACTTTTGAAGGACTATGATATGAGTGTCCTATACCACCCCGGAAAGGCTAATGTAGTTGCAGATGCTTTGAGTAGGGTGTCCATGGGTAGTGTTGCTCACATAGAGGATGAGAAGGAGTTAGTTCGGGAGGTTCATAGATTGGCCCGATTAGGTGTCCAACTAAGGGATTCCTCCAAGGGTGGGTTTATAGTTCATCATTGTTCTGAGTCATCACTTGTGGTTGAGGTTAAGTCCAAGCAACACCTAGATACCACTTTGATGGAGTTGAAAGAGTCGGTTCTTGATAAGTCCGTCGAGGCTTTCTCCCAAGGGGGAGATGGATGGGCTGCTTAGGTACCAAGGAAGATTATGTTTTCTAGATGTGGATGACTAAAGGGAAAGAATTTTGGAAGAGGCTCATGGTTCTTGATATTCTATCCATTCGGGAGCCACCAAAATGTATTGTGACCTACGAGAGATCTATTGGTGGAACGGAATGAAATGGGATATAACGAGCTTTGTGGCCCAATGCCCAAATTGCCAACAAGTCAAAGCCGAGCATCAAAGACCGAGAGGTCTATCTCAAGATATAAGTATTCCCACTTGGAAGTGGGAGGATGTCAATATGGACTTTGTGGTAGGTTTGCCTCGTACTCGAAGATAACATGATTCTATATGGGTCATTGTTGATAGGATGACTAAATCAGCCCATTTCCTTCCCGTCAAGGTTTCGTATTCGGCGGAAGACTATGCTAAGTTCTACCTTAAGGAAGTGGTGAGGTTACATGGAGTACCTTTGTCTATCATTTCGCATAGAGGTACCTAATTTACTTCGCACTTTTGGAAAGCATTCCAAAATGGGATTGGTACTAAATTGAAGCTTAGTACCGCTTTTCACCCTCAAATGGATGGTCAAGCGGAAAGGACCATTCAAACCTTGGAGGACATGTTGAGAACATGTGTGATTGATTTCAAAGGTAATTGGGATGATCACCTCCCCTTGATTGAATTTGCCTACAACAATAGTTACCATTCAAGTATTGCCATGGTACCATTTGAAGCACTTTACGGTAGGAGGTGTAGATCTCCGGTTGGTTGGTTTGAAGTAGGTAAATTTTCTCTTCTTGGTCCCGAGGTCGTTTATGAAGCTACTGAAAAGGTTCGACTTATAAGAGATAGGTTGAAAACAACTCAAAGTTGGCAAAAGTCTTATGCCGACAATAGGAAGAGGGATCTTAAATTTGAGGTTGGTGATTGGGTCTACTTGAAGATCTCGCCCATGAAAGGGGAAATGAGGTTTGGTAAAAAGGGGAAGCTTAGTCCCCGGTATGTGGGCCCTTATGAAATTTTGAAGAGAGTTGGAAATGTTGCTTATGAATTGAATTTGCTTAATGAGTTGGCTCCAGTTCACCCGGTATTTCATGTCTCTATGCTCAAAAAGTGTATAGGTTATCCGGTATCCATACTTCCTTTAGAAGGTTTGGGTGTTGATGAGAACCTTTCTTATGAAGAGCTTCCGGTTGAGATCCTAGATCGGCAAGTGAAGAGGTTGAGGAATAAAGAAGTAGTTTCTGTTAAGTTTTTATGGCGGAATAATCTAGTTGAGAATGCTACATGGGAGGCCGAGGCCGATATGAAGTCCCGTTAGCCTCATCTCTTTCTTGCTACTCCTATTCTAACTTGAGGTAAGTAGTTTCTCTTGAGTTTGTAATGAATTAGGAGTTATGTTTGTTGTGTGATCTTTTGCCATGTTTTCCTCTTATATGGTGTAGGTCCATGTGAGAAAGCATGAAGTACTTAATTGAGTCTCTCATGAATTATATGTCCCTCTTGTTGAATTGCTTTAGTATGATGATTGAATAATTTGACTTATGAGGTAATTGATGAGCATGTTTAATTGTGTGTAATGAAAAGATATGTTGAATCTCATGTTGTATTGCATTTGGTTATAATGTTGACATGTGTGACCTCATGATATAAGTCGATGAACATGTTTGAGTATGTTGTGATGAAGTAGCATGATGGTTTAACATTGTTGTGTTGAGCTTGCATGATGTGGAGAAGGTGTTTCCTGCTATGAAATATGTATGTGATTGATATGTGTTGTTGATTGAGCTGCTAGTCTTAAGTCTTGTTTCCCCTAGGAGTGATTAGAGTGTCATTCGAGGACGAATGTTCCTAAGGGGGGGATATTGTAACACTCCAGAAATCTAACGACCTAAGCTAGATCCTAAATGATGACAAATGACTTAATGAGAGTAGAAATGATGTTTCAAGACCTAATTTAATGTAACTAAATTGGTAAGGAAGTGTTAGTGCATGAACGTCAATAAACGACCATGACGTCCGGAAACTAGTGAGGTGCTAGGTCTTGTGAATTGCCTTTAAGAGTGTCGTAGGTTGACTCACGCTCTGTGAAAGAAAGTCGTGAGTCCACACTTAGAATCCTCCAAGTGGCCTCCAAAACAAGCCCCTCAGTCCCAAACCACGAGCATGCAGTACGGTCCGTAGACCGAATCACGCTCCGTTGAAGGGTCTCGTGAGTTGAAACTCAGTTTCCTCACCAAGAACCTTGTCTGCACCCTCTCAGTACCAAACCACGAGTGTCCAGCACGACCCGTGGTTCAATCTACGCCTCGTGGATGGGGACTCGTGGATGGCACTCGAGCTCACTGCCTCTACACGGTTTAAGTGGGGGTAGTTTAGTAATTTACTAATTAATTTCTTAAGGGTTAAATTTTTTTATAAATAGTTATATTAGGAACATTAGGGTATTATTAAGTAATAACCTAGTCTTCCACCTTATATATGCAAATCATAAAATCAAAACCCACTTCTCTCTAAATTCTCTCTCTCTAAGGACTCTAGAAGAAGAAGATTTCATTGGAGCTAGGGTTTCAAGGTTTCATCCCAAATTGCTTGGAGTTTCTCCATTGATTCTCAAGAAATCAACTAAGGTATGGTTGCTCTTTACTCTTGGGATCTTTTCCCTAAGAGGCCCTCTCAAAATTGGATTTCAAAGTTTCCCAAATTCCAGGTTTTCTCTTAATTTCGTGGGTCACTTTACAAATGTGTTTTCATTGAATTATAATGATTAATTATGGTTGTATATGATGATTTGTGGATGAATTAATGTCATGTTGATGGTTGTTGAACAAACCCCCACAAGACCCATGAATTCCCCTTCTATTTCACTTTAAACCCTAGTATGATTTTAATGGTGAATAAAGGATGATAATCTGATATATAATTGTGGAATTTATTATTGGATTATGATGTTGCTATAGATGATGAATGATTTCCAATGAATTAGAATCTTGATGTGGTCCTTGAAGGCTATAAATGAAGATTGTTAAATTGATGAATGTTCATATATTGAATTGTTGATCCACTTATGGTGGAGGTGCTACTTGATTATGAATTATAGTGATTGAGTTATATTACTCTTCCTTACAACCCCAAGTGTTGACAAGTATGCTATAATACGAACATGAATGTTAAGATATGATTATGGTAGTGTTGGTATGATAAATAGAAGGTAAATCTCGTGAACACTATATGGCTATGTTATGAATGAAAATTATTATATGTTGATGGATCTACGATGAAAGATTATTCTCATCTTAGAACTTGTGAGCTATATGATGAATGATGGGTTGAATCCTTAATGCACTTCTTATTGAATTAATGTGTAAGTAAAGGCCTAATACTACGTTAAAAAGGGAATTGTGCTTAGCACCGAGTGAACATGAATATGAGATGGAAGCTTTTACGTTTAGCAAGTCCGGATTCCCATATGGGTTCCTTTTACGTTTAGAAAGTTCGGGTTCCCAATATATATATGTTGTCTCATGATATGGAAATCTTTTACATTTAGCAAGTCCGTGTTTATAGTAACAATCTCCTTGTTCCATAACTATGTTTGCCCACATAGGTATTAGCTAGTGGATCCACCTAGATGCTATTATGTTAGTTATACCTTGGCAAGTGGAACACTCTCTTTTCGGTGTGTGAGTAGATCACCGGATTCCATGAAGCTCACATGGTCTATGTCGGTTATTGCTAATATACCTACGTTTTAAGAAGATGATCTAATGTATGAATATGACTTATGTAAATTACTTATGAACTATAATTGGGACTACTTGAGGGATACTACTTAGTATAGGTGAGGGTATGGGACTTTACCTATGCATTGCACAAGTGGGTTCTTTGAGGAGTTCTTGTGTGAGTCCTCTATAGATAGCAACTTATGAATGGTGGTAAGGTTGGTTTCACCTATTATGATGTTGATTATGTATGTGATTACACTTGGGCCTTGTTGATGGCTTTACTTAGTATATATATGGGGGTATGGGACTTCATATGTACATTGCACAAGTAAACTTGAAAGGAGGGTCATGGGTGGTGTCTTATGATGGTATGATATAAATGGAATTCAAATATGTAAGGTAAGGGTTATGGCTTCTTGTTAAGATCATGAATGTCTCTTTATCTTGTAATGTGGATTGGCTAAATGTTCCTTGAATATGCATTATGACTTTTAACTTGAAATAACATGTTTTCATATAAAGGTCCCTTTTATGAATATTTTAAGTGGTTTTAATTGCATGGCATCCATACTTAGTACAATTAATTGTGCTAACCCATAATTCTTCCTTTTTCTACTAAGTGTAGGTTTTGGGAAGTGATTGTGCTACTAAGATGTAACGACCCGAGAGCACCCCCTAGCCGTTACATGCGTATTCCACCTCTCGGAGGTCTTATACAAGCCTTAGCATTCATTCATCGCATAGATCATAAAAATCACTAAGAATTTAAAATTTTTATTTAATAAAACCATAAGACTTCAAGAGTCATCAACATTTGAAAAACATCAATACGCAAGCGGAACTACTATGTCTCTTTAGCCAATCTTAGACAAGAACTTAAAACGTACTAAGGGACACGGCCCTTTACAAATGAAATGAAACTTAAGTGTCTAGTACAATGGCTAAGAAACTTCTAAACTTAGTTCTCGAATCTTGAGGACATACCAAAGACTTGGAAGAGTGAAGCAAACCAAGCAATTCTGAAGCACAATCTCCTCCTAGTTACCACAACCTACACTTGTAGTAAAATAGAAGAAGGGGGTTAGTACAACACACGTACTAAGTATGAGGATGTGCAAAACATGCTAAAAGGGACATTTGTTTGGAAGTTATGCTTTCATGCCATTTTGATAAAATCTCATGAGCATCAACATAATATGCACCTTACAAGTCACGACAAACGATACAAAGTCTTATGCTTCACAATACCTCATAAACATACATAACCCATTTACCTTTACCTTCTTGGCTTGGTCCTCCACCTTAAGTGACCCTTAAGCAATACCTTTGTGCAATGTATGGGCAACATCCCATACCATCACCCACACTAAGGCACCACCTTAAGGTCACACAAAGTGAACTTATCATGAATACCTCAACCTTTGCCAATTAATCACATAAGACATGTAAGCACATAAGCCAACAAGTCACTTCATAAAACTAGAACACTCATCAAATGTCATCCCAAGACTCACATAAGTAAGACATGGTGAGGCAGCCCATACTACCTCTCCATACCACACCCAAGTGATCCTTAGGGCTACACAAGACGAGCTCCATTCATATCTCATCATAGATCGTTCATTAAACTTAATGCATTTACACAACTTCATTCACATATATTTAATTCAACATAAGCACTTACATTCAATTCATTATGTCTCACTTTCACATTAGCATGCTGAAACACCAACACTTTCATTAATTAGCCCAATAAGACTCATTCATTAATTATCATTACGAAGACACACCAAGATCTCCCTTAAATGTCTACTTGTGCGATGTCTAGATGATGTCCCATTCTACCACCTATCCTAAGTAGTACACCCTTAAGAGACCCTAGTTCATTCATTCATTAATGTGGGGGAAAAGCCTTAACCGACATAGACCATGGAGCATGACATGCAATCCCGGTAGTACCCTTACCGGATGAGGGATCCCCACTTGCCTAAGGTAGGGTCATTCTTTTAGCCTTTACATGGTACAGACAACTAGCTAGTCCTATGTGGGAACATAGGTAAGGGATATAAGGATTGATTTTAAGTACCCACATCTCAACTAACGACGGGGCACCCATCTTAAGGGTTGCTACTAAATACTCACATCTCAACTAACGAAGGAGTATCCACCCATCTTTATATCCTCTCGGTGCTAGACATTACTCCCCCATGGAGTTTGGACATTCATTTCATTCATTCATTTAGGGATAAGGATTTCTACTAAGTATTCTCATCT
>JAJOOS010009908.1:0-25965 GCA_029582725.1 Solanum chiquidenum | reverse complement strand
TGCTTCTATACAAGTGTCGTTTGAGTGTTAGTGCGTCGCTTGAGGACAAACAACGAATTTAAGTTGAGGGTGTTGATATACTGTGAGTTTACGGTATTTCTAATACATTTCACTTACAAGTTGTGTGTGTCTAGGGCCTTTTTGTATTGGTTATTATGTGACAGCTGAAAGAAATGCACAAAAGGGCATCTACGGAGGTGATCTACGGACCGTAGGTCCATTGACGGTCCATAGATGGTGGTCGTAGATCAGCAGGCAAGGCATGGAAGGCAAATCAGGGAAATCTGACAAAGTGTGGAACCACGGTGGCCATTAACGATCCGTAGATTGATCTACGGACCGTACTTTTGATTCGTAGATTGATACTGCGAGGGTTCCAGTACCTGATTTTTTAAAATTCCAAGTGTGGAGCTATGGAGAGGGATTGACAGATCGTAGATCGATCTACAGTCTGTACTGCAGCTCCGTCGTTTGCTTCAGAGAAGCTGATTTTAGGAAGCTGAAATATTTTCTAAATCCTGGCTGACGGAAAGGACTCACGAACCGTAGATCCATTGACGCACCGTGAGTCAGTCTCATGGAATGAAGACGCATGCCTGAACAAACTTTCCTTATTTTGTTTCCTTTTTAAAATTGTACTTGTTTTCTATAAATAGGGTATGTAAACCTCATTTTTGGGGTGTTGGATTTTACTACTTTTATTCTAGTTCTTGACTTGGGAGATTAACTTGCAACTTTAGCAACTCTTAATTTCCTGAAGTCGTTTTGAAGATTTTGGTGTTGCAATTCAAGTTGAATTTTTGGATTTATTATTCTTTTTACGTAAGTTCATAATTCTTTCATCTAAAATCAAGAATTGTGTTCATATGATTATGGGTAACTAAACTCCACAACTAGGGTTGTGGAAACCATGAGCGATTAACAAAGTATGAATAGTAAATAAGCAATTCTTGAATATTGTTTCGCATGAATTGATAATTCTTTCATTTAAAAGTCTTTTTAACGGTGGCCAACATTAGAACTCGCCTTGTTGCTACTTGCCGGACCAAGGAGGTAATCAACAAGAAAAGAATTATCAATATCGATTTAGTGTGATACTATCTAATAGGCTACTGTCGATTGGTGCGAAGTAATAACTAAGCCAAACATCGATGTGATGTCTAATATGAGGTAAAGGTAAGAGTTAGTAAATTATACACACGTAGCCGGACCAAGGTGCGGGGTGAAATTCTCTAGATATCGGACCAAGGACTTAGAGATACCTAACTTATCACTTTGCATGTAGTACACTAGGAAAGGATTGCTATTACTAGGATTACTGTGTTATGAGCTTGTGGGGAACACGTATACCCTAGTTAATTCTCTCATCTTGATAACAACCGAAATTGACATTTATTTACCGATTACTTACTGAATTTTTACCATTTATTTCACAAATTCCCCCCCATTTAATTACTTGTTTCTGGAAGTAATTTGACTAAACGAATATAATTGTTGGTTAAGGTTAAGTCTAAACCATTTTCCTTGTGGGATCGACCCCAACCTACAAGTTGGGTTCTTTACTTGATAACGATCACTTATGCTTCTTTAGGGAGGTGTAATTTGAGCGTATCAAATTTTGATACCATGAGTTTACGGTATTTATTGATACATTTCACTCAGAGTTTGTGTGAGTCTTGGGCTGTTTGTTATTAGATTTGATAGTATTTGATCTCATTTTGCAGGAAAAAGGTTCGGAAATGGTTGAGAAAGAAAGGAATTGAAGTGGTAGCATTAGCAATCGACGAAGCCAACCACGGACCGTAGGTGCAGTGATGGACCGTAGGTGATGGAGTGTAGATATGAGTTCAAGGAAATCTGACCATGTGTGGAACTACGGAGGCAAACGATTCCCCATAGAGTGAATGACCGACCATCCTGCACGACTGTCGTTTCTGATCAAAAAGTTGATTTCCAATACTTGAACGACGGAGGAACAGGACGTACCGTAGTCCAATCCACGGACCATAGGTGGAAACCATCATTTGAAGACCCTGAAATATTTTTCTAGTACTGATCCATGGAGGGAGACCACAGACAGTAGGTTGACCCACAGTCCGTAGGTCATGTCGTCGATCTAAACCGCGCATGAGCTGATGTTTCCTTATTTTGTTTCCTGCTTTGTTTAGGATTTGGGTAATATAAATATAGGTTGTAATTGACGTTTTTGAGGGTTAGACAATAATGTTGACTATTGCTTTTGTCTTTTGGAATTATTTTGCAAACAATTTAGCAATTTAATTCTTGAAGATCGTTTATGAAATTTTGCTTTCGATTTTCAATCCAAGATTCCGGTATTCATCTACTTTGATTGTAAGTTCATGATTCTTCTTAACAACAATATGAATTGTGAATTCTCAAGCATGAGTAGCTAAATCCACAACTAGGGTTGTGGGAACCATGAACAATTAACAATGTATGACTAATAAATAAGTAATTCTTGAATAGTGCTTATGCATTTATTGTTAGTCTTTTCGTTTAGAATGCTTTCTAGCGGTGCGCAACGTTAGAACTTACCTCGTTCTTACTTGCCTTACCAAGGGGATAATGAATGTGAAAAGGATTAAACAACAGAGATTTAGGTAAGGAGTTGTTGCTTTCTAATAGACTGACTTTAATCAGTTGACGTGAGGGTCAATACCCAACTCAACTGATACGAGGGCTAATTCAGGGTAAAGGTAGTGGTTAGAAAAGTACACATCCATAGACTTACCAAGTTGCGAGGTGAAATTCTCTACTTGGATTACAAATTACTTAGGGATACCCAACTTATCAACCTTGCATGTCAAACACTAGGATAGAGTCACTATTATTAGAAATATTGCGTTAAGAGTTCGTGTGGAACACATATACCCTAGTTTCCATTTCACATTGATAACTCAAACTACAAATCTTGTTTACTTGTTACTTACTGATACAAATCAACAATCTTTTATTTTATTTACAAATCCCCCCTTTGTTACTTTTGTCGGAAATAGTTTGACTAAAGAAAGATAATTGTGAGTTAGCTTAAGTCTAAACCATATTTATCATAGGATCGACCCTAACCTTCAAGTGACGTTCTTTACTTGATAACGATCTCTTATAATTCTTTCGGGAGGTGTAATTTGAGCGTATCAGATGTGCGGATAAAGAAAAAGATTGACTTCACAATTCAAAAAGAAAGTGCACAACAATTGAGATCCACTAAAGAAGTACATACACATATTCAAAAAAGGACATCGTTTTCTCTATTAGTGGTGTAGCTACATGGTTGTCGAGATAAAATATTGTATATACATGTAAAATGACATATGAAATGATTAAATAACATATTTTGGACACACTTAACATAACAAGCTGTGGTAGCCCAGTGGGTTCAGATGTTTGGCGCGTGTTTGATTTTCACTAGTTCTACTTTATGAAAAGAGCTTTTGTTGTGCTATTTTTGGACACCATTTGGAGCTTTTGTTGTGCTATTTCAGGACACCCTTTATGAAATTTCTGGCTCCGCCACTGTTAAATCTATGTGAAGAAGACTATGTCTGTCATGACCCAGGGGTACCCCGTAGACGTAACACGGCGTACATGACCCCAAAGGGGTTGCATACAAGCCCTTAGCATAATCATACACGTAAAGACATAAGAATGATGCGGAAAATTTAAAACTTTTACAATCGAAGTCAAACTTTTTTTTTCATAAAAGAAAATCATAAGAGTCTAGACCTTGTCTCAATCACCATCTAAAATATAGGAATACAATTTTAGGGACATAGCCCTTTACATCAATAGTCTTGAATATAGAAAGTACAATAGAAACTAAAAACATTAACTTCTTGTCCTCGAACTTGAGGACTCACCAAGCCTAGGGAATAGTCAACCCAAGCTTCACTTGAAGGAAGTAGAAGTACGTCTCAACGATCAGAACATGTACTCATAGTAGATGTAGAAGAAATGGGTTAGCACATAAAGTACTAAGTATGGAAGCATGCATAAAATTCTTGAAATGTGATAAAAAGGACATTTTAGTTGAAAAGTATGCATTTGTCAAGTTTGGAAATCAACATGCATTTTCAATGTAAAAGCCAAGTCATAATCACATTTATGCTCATAACATAGTAGAACCATTACCTTAGTAACCCCTTAAGAACACTTGTGCAATGTATGGTTGGCATCCCATAATACCAACCATACTAAGCACTCATTTGAAGCTACCTTAGTCATACATATAATCTTTAGACCTCATCATAATCAATAGTCATAAATAAGGAAATAGTCATGTACACTACTTGATCATATGGAAAGTCATTCATAGTAACCATCCATTCAACATACATGCATACATTCATGTCTCATCATAGCATAAAGAAACTACTCCATAACACCTTACTAAGTCTACTTGTGCAATGTAAAAGTGAAGTCCCATACCCCCACTCCTACTAAGTAAAACTCATCAAGGAGTCATAGGTATAGTTCATGTTTTATTCATTATCTTGTCATAATAGCCATAATCGACATAGACCATGTGAGCGACATGGAATCTGGTGTCATGTAACCCCACACCGAAAGAAGGTGTCCTACTTGCCTAAGGTAGAACTAACATGTTTAGTTTTTAGGTGGATCCACTAGCTAAAGACCTATGTGAGCACATAGTTATGGGATAGGGAGATTTCTTCTAGAAACCCGACCTATTGTATTGGCGGAGGAGCTTCCATCTCATGAGAATAATCTAGATGACCCTGCCTATTGTATTGACTGGAGGGCCTCTACCTGATTGATCATATCCACTCGGTGCTAAGCATTATTTCCCAAATTATACATACTTAGTCTTGAATTGCATTTACATGTGTGAAGGAATACTTTGCCCTTCATTCAATACAACTCATAAAATAGCTCATAGATTCAATAAAGTGAGAATGTACTTTCAACCTTAGAATCAACATTAACATGTGAGTAAGCCTTTCACATTTTTTGTTCATAGTGTTTCATGAGAATAACCTTTCAATCAACACAGCAACATTATCATCATCCTAGACAATTCATACATAATCAAGTGTAAGGGTAAGGGAAGAATGGCCTTTCAACAATACCTCAATTTACACAATAGTCATAGGATCTTCATTTTCTAAGTGAATCATGAGTTCATACACAACATTCATCAACATGTACAAACCTTCATAACTTACCCTTCAAGGGTCATGAATCATGTCACACAATCACACCTAGAAATACTACATTAGGCATGGTTAAAAAAAGATTCAATAAATAGAATATCATAGACACAATTCATAGTATCCACCTTGCATCAATACACCTATCACAATTCATGAAATTGGGGTCATGGGATACTTCATGGGTTCATGGGGAATTTTACTATAAAAATCACCATTAAACATCAAATCATCCATAATATGAGACAATTAACCCAATGAAATCATTTTTAGGAAGAACACATGACTAGAATGAAAACCCTAGTTTTTGAACAATTTACCAATTTCGAAATTAAGAGTTGAAGGGCTTCATGGAGTAAAGTGTTACATGAATCAAGTCTCTCATACCTTAATTGAAGCTTTGCCCACGAATTGAAGTTGAGAAGATGGATTCTTGAGCCCTATTCTTCAAGTTCTTGTTGTTCTTCAATGGAGGAACTCTAGCGAGAGAAATATTGGAAAGGAGAAAATTTTGGGGAAATATTTGGGTGTTGTGAATTAATGAGTAAAAGTGGGTGAATTTGACTTAAAAATAACTTATATAGTACCCCTAAAATTACCCAAAACGACCCCACTTTATTTGGACTTAAAAAGGAAAAGACCCTAATGACCCTCATTTAAGGACCACACCCAGGTGCCACAGGCACCTTCACGAGCCGTGGTGAGGACCACGACTCGTGGTCCTTCTCGTGAAGATTGGGGCAGTAGCCCCTCTAAGGTGGCATGAGGCTTTTACGCCCAAGGCATCACCACGAGGGGCTCCATGAACCTTGGTCAAGATTACGAGCCGTGGTGCCTCCCGTGGTCCTTGAGGCAGTAGCCTCAACACTTGGGGACCTTAGCTCCCTTGCCTAAGGCAACTCCATGAGCACCTCCCATGGTCGTGGTCATGACCACGGACCGTGGTGATGGCCGTTGAAGTTGAGGCAGTATCTAGGGAAATTGGTGGCCACATTTTCATGACCAAGGCAAGACCACGAGCTTCCTTCACGAGCCATGGTGAGGACCACGACTCGTGGTCCCACTCGTGAAGGTGGGGCAGTAGCTACAAGCTAGGGGCAAGCCTTGGCCTTTGGACTTGGCTTGGCCCATTTGCCTTGCACTTTCCCCTTTGGTCTTGACCCAAATAACCCTCATACTTCACGTTCATACTCACATTTAGGCTCTAGATTAACCTACCATTTCCGGAGTGTTACAATGTCACCAAATCAAAAAATTAAAATAAGAAGTTACCTCAGCTATACAATTTAGATTAAGAAAATACTATCATGATTGAGCTCACTACTGACTTGGGAAATGCAATAAAAATGATCGACTCGTAGTCGACGATAAAGAACCAGAATGTTAGAGTTGTGGATATACAACATCTGACTACAATGGTTGTCAAAGAACTGAACATCACTCTCATCACGAGTCACCAAATCTGAATGAAAAAAAACTTCTGCTTCTAATGAAAATAGAGATAGAAGCACTACATGAAAACAACACATGGACCCTTATGCCGAGACCAACAATCACTCTTGCAGTTGGTTCAAAATGTATTTATCGATGAAATAAGGAATATGGATCTATAGAACGATACAAAGCCCACTTGTTGCACAAGGGTACACACAAGTGGAAGGCATAGAATATGAAGAAACCTACAGTCTAGTTGTAAGAGCTACTACCATAATATTTTCCCTAGCTATTGCAGTTTTGTCAAGTTAGAAATTAAAAAATTTGTTCCTCCATGGTATTTTAAAAGAAACTGTGTACATGGAACAACCGTTGGCATTTAAGGATCCAAAATTTTCTTTATTATGTGTGCAAACTAAAAAAATCACTCTATGAACTCAAACAAGCACCGCACGCTTAGTTCAATAGATTTTCTGAATTATAAATTCACATTTGTTTTTTCTGTTGTTGGACAGACTCTTCCTTATTTATTTTAAGAAAAAAGGGTATCATTATGCTTATGCCAATTTATGTCGATGATATTGTTCATACAGGAAACAATGAATAGTTTATACATATATTAATAATTCAACTCAGCTCAGAATTTGCAATGAAGGACATGAGAAAATTACATTACTTTCATGGGCTCGAAGTACAATATTTTTCAGGAGGCATTACTCTATCACAAGAAAAATACACGAATTATCTTCTCAACCTAGCTATCCTTAGAGGAATATGTCACTTCAATGCACCAATGGTATTGAATTGACAACCAATACCAGAAGACTTAAAGTTAAGTTGAGGCAAAGGAATATCACAGTCTAGTGGGTGCACTTGAATATCTAACATATACACGTCCTGACATCGTCCATGCAGTCAATAAAGTATGTCAAGAACTGAAAGAGCCAACAGAAGGAGACATGAAAGTAGTAAAGAGAATACGTCGCAATCTTAAAGGAGCAATGCACAATGAAATCAAATTTCTTGCCCAAAGTCTTCTAAAGCAATATGGATTTTGTGATGCAGACTTGGCGGGTTTTCAGACATCTACAAGAAGCACTTCTGGTTATTGTATATATCTAGGAGATAATTTCATTTCTTAGCTTGGTCATCAAAGAAGCAACCAACAATTTCAAGATCAGTGGCAAGTACAACTGCATGACTAGTATGGATTACCTTCTTATACGAGATGTTGGGATTAAATTACATGAACCACCAAAAATCTTTTGTAACTATAAAAGTGCAATCTACATGACCATAAATCCAGCATTTCATGTCCACAAAAAGAATATAGAGATCGACTACCACTTTGTTCATGAGAAGGTGGCAATAAGAGCATTGACAAGTCTATATATTCCCTCATCTCATCAAATTATAGATATCTTCAACTAGCCTTTGTTAAACTACCATGCCGGCATATTAGGCTTAAACTAGGATTACATTCAATCATTTTCTCCAACTTGAAAAAGGGTGGAAAGAATGATATTCAACCTACAACTAAGGAAAAAGGTACACCTATGGTTCATGAAATACACATGGAAAGAACTAATCAGTTGATGTCAAATCTCATTCAATGTGATGCCATATCACAAGGATTTCCTCAATCAAGATTCATTTCATGATAGTTCCTCAATCACCTCCTTACTGTTAGAACCAAATTAGCAGGATGCTAATTAATCTTTTGTAGCCTTTCTTATCTCTCATAGACTTTTGTATATATAAATTTCCATTGTAATTAATTTGTACACTAAAAAAAACACAAATTTGAATTGCAATTCTGATTATGTTTTTCTGTGACCTGCAATACTCGAGTGTTTATTTGTTCATGTTTTGAATAGTTAACGTGCCTACTTTTGCAGTGACACAGTTAGAGGTCATAGTTGTCGGTTAAAGCCAAGTTAAGAGTCATACTCATGTATTATGATTTTTGTCATTTAACTTTAATCCAAATCTATTTTTTCACAAATATTTAAAAATCTATGGCCAAACATTAGCTTTTTGTTAAGCTTAAAAAGTCATTATATGATTCGAATAGTAACAATAGTTTTGGTGACACCTAGCAAAGCATTGCTAGTGTTTAGATAGCTCCCTTGATAGGATTGATGCATAATACAAGTACAATCATCATCAAGCAAGTCACTTTATGATGACCTGTATCGATAATATTCGTAAAAACATGTATGTTATTCTTATATCTTTCAAATATAAACATTATAAACTTAAATACTTGATTTAATAGTATTGATAATATTTTTTTAAATAGTGTACCAATAGCTTTACATATACGTGAATACACGTGAAGAGAAACTAATTCAATAAAAACACAACGAGATTGTAATGTTCAACACTAGGACATAAGCATCAATAAACTTTATAAGATATCATTTTCCATCATCAAAACTAACGTTTTAAAAATCACAATATACAAAATTTATGATCTTCATTGCATATTCGGTGCTTCCTAGGTCCAAGCGTTTTCATTAAAATCAACCCTACAATATAGAATAATAAATACAAATGTTAGCCGTTGCAGACAACTTTTATAGGTAAAACTGGTAGTATAAATTTCTTGGAGTTTTTTTTTTATGTGAAAGGTGAATTTGAAATAAAAAAGATTCATAAGAATGGATATTGAATTTCCTTCAAGAAAAAATTCTAAAATTTCCTTAAAAGTACTTTGATTAAAAATAGAAATATAATACAACATGACCTGGTCTTTTTCACATCTTGAATGGTTAGATGCTCAGTAATGCTCGTAGCTTCTTCCAAAGTTAAGTTAGACTTGTACTCTTGAAAGCTTTGTGTGCCACTTGAAGAGATTTCTTCATTTTTCTGCACAAAATGAAATAATTGTGTAATCAACAAATTAATCCTTTACCAAAGAAAAGTGATTCTTCTACGTGAAATGTTTAATTTGATTTTTTTTATGTGTAAAAAATACATAAACTTATACATGATTTGATATATATTAATGTGTGCAATTTTCCGATTGAAGCATTGTATTGTAGGCGAAGATAAATTGTGGTATAGAGGGTAAGTAAGTACTTACCTCAACCAGATATTTATGTAAAATAAAATAATTTAACCATAGAAATTAAATGTTAAAGTGAAAATACATATCATTCACTCATGATTAGGCAATGAATTGATGAATTTATATCCAAAAGACAATTGGCAAGCCCAAGAGAAAGTTTGTGTAAAAAGTACACAACTTATACAGGATTTGGTATATGTTAGGGTGTATATTTTTTGGATTGTTGCATTGTATAGTAGGCCAATAAAATGGCTTACAATAGACAACAACTAGTGATGGCAAATGGGCGGGTTGGGTCAAATTTGGGTGGGTTGAAAATGGGTCAACATAAAATGGGTAATAATTCAACTCCCCATATTTGATATGGGTTAAAATGGATTGGGTATCAAATGGGTTGGGTAAAATACTAGTTTACCCATATTTTCATGTCTAAATAGTACTCTACTTAAGAATTCAATATGGAGAAAATATTTTAGTCGCTTTTTAGATGAAAAATATTGAAAATATTTCATTTAGTTTTATCTTATCATAAAAGTACAAGAAAAATCCTAACTTTTCAATATAAAATAAATTTATGTAATAAAAAGGGAAAAATATTTTTAATTTCAAAGTAAATGAATAGTTGCATTTTAGGACTAAAACATGCTTAATACACTTTAAGCAATGTCAATATTAATGCATGATTTGATTATTTTACACTATTATTTATTATCCAATATAAAATTTAACAAATAAAAATATATAATTATAATTAACAAAAGAAATGTACATTAAAAAATATATTTTTTGAGGGCCAAAGACTTCACATTTTCAATTATAGAGAAAAATAATTAGTTCTATAGTAGAACATAAAAAGGAAGAGAAGTTACAATTTTTCTTAGTGATATCATGAATTTTGAGTGAATAAAAATTAGAAGTTTAACCCATTTGGCTAATCCATACTTTACCCATAGTTTACCCATATTTTTATGGGTTGAATATGCGTATCAACCCATATTTTACCCATGTAAAAAGTCATTCACCCAACCAATTAAAATATGAACGGGTTGGGCGGGTTACCAAAATATGGATTCATTTTGCCGGCACAGATTCAATTAACCGTAGAAGTAACTAAAGAGGAAATAGAACAAGCCCTAAAGTATATACATGGTATGAAGGCTCCTCAATATGATGAGTTTAATGCCTACTTTTTTTTTAAAAAAACGCTTGGATAGTAGTGGAAGAGGAAATCACCAATGTTGTGTTGCATTTTTATGAGAATGGAAAATTGTACAATCCCATCAATTGCACTTTTATTACTCTAATTTAAAATTTTGATCATCCACCTAGAATTATAGTGTATCCACCAATCTCTTGTTGCACAACAATATATAAAATCATATAAAAAAAATTATCACTAGTTTGAAGGTTGCAGAAGATGATGAGTTCAATAGTAGGTGCTAATCAGGAAGTTTTGTTCCAGGAAGAGCTATCAATGATATATAATCTAGAGTCATTGAATCTATTTCCAAGAGGCTCTGATGAACTTAAAGTATTTGATGCCTCTAAGAAAGTATTGATTGTTTGGAAATTACAAAGATGCTATTGAAAAGCTGCTATGAAGCTTATATGGGGTATGCAGGTTAAGAAAGCATCCTAGATGGTTCAAAGGATCTTGAAAGAGATATAGCTCAAGTGGTTATTGTGAACCAAGGATGTATATAAGAAGATGATGTGGTCTAACCATGGTGCTCATTCATGGTTGTTTATACTATATATTGCTTTGTTATTGGCTAAATTTGCAATGGGGGATTAACAAAAACATTAACATGTTCATCATACCAACTGGTGGATGAAGACACAAATCACTTACTCTTTTCATGCTCTTATGCTGCCAGTGTATGTACCAAAGGTATATGGGAGAGGGATCATGTCAACCTACACTAGCAAGGAGATTACATTAACTTATTGTAAATCCCTATTAATTCAACTTAGATATGGTACTATAGTGCCTAGTGGTGTCTTAAGGTTCTTGAGCAAGGCCTGAGGTGGATTGTCCAAATCTGCTAGTTTTTGGTTTGTAATGCTCTTTGATTAATTACCAAAAAAAGTACCTACCTGAACAAGATATTAATATTAAATCAAAAATAATTTAATCATAAAAATTTAAAGTGAGAATACGTATCATTCAATCATGGTTAGACAACTTATTGATAAATATAAAACCAAAAGATCTAAATTGGTAAGTCAAAGACCAAGTGATGTATAATATACTTTAATTATTCATTGATGAGTGGTAGATTTATACTCATTTGAGGCATGTTTATCTCAACAATTAGAGTCATCAATGCCTAAATATGTCATATTCTAATGACGTTTTGATTATTTGCAGCTATGAAGGCTAAATGACAAGGCAAGGATAAATGTTTGACAGAATGGCCAAAAATATGAAGAGAAGTGTAAGCTCCACATTGTTGATGGTCTAGAAAGAAGGGTGGATCTTCCTATGAGTATGACCTCGCCCAAATTGACAGTACACAACACATGAATTAATCAAGGCAGGTAGGTGAACTCTAAACGGAAAGGCGACTCGCTAAATGAGAAAACCAACATGCTGACCATCTCTGAAGGCATGAAAGGAGAACAAGGGTTGTACTTTGTCATATGCCAAAAGTGAAAGGCAAACTTGAACGATCTCGCCAATTGAGGTTCAAACACTTGAAGCCTAGAGAAAGAGAAAGGTGAGTTGAAGAGTAGTTGGCGATCCGCCCATTGTGATTGGTGAGCCCGACAAACGTTTCCCAATGGGTCACGCATTTAGTTTTGCGCCAATTTTTGGGAAAATTACAAATAGCTCAAAGGAGAGAGAAAGTAAAAGAGGAGTTAAGTTCAGAAATTCAAAGTCCTGAACAATAGTTAGAGAATTCTAAATCTTTTCTTAAAGAGAGAAATACTTTACTCTGTGAAAAACACTTTTAGTTTTTGGGGGTTTTCAATTTTGTTCTTGTAATTGATAAATTGAAGTTGAATTCAAAGTGGATTTGCCCGTAATATCTTTTCATTTTACTTATGATTGCTTTCATGAAAGGTATAATTTCTTTACTCTTTGTGATGGGTGGCTAATCTGGGGGTGCAATTATGTTGGGTGTTGATTTAATATAGTAGGTATTGTGTGTTGCTGCTCATACATGGATTTGGGATAATTAGCATGGGGTTAACTTATAGGTAAAGGTTGCAAACTGAATTCCTACTTTTGATCTCTAATTGATGCTCGAAAGAGATTGATTGGAGTGGGTAATTAGTCTGATACTTGCAATTTAGATTTGATGTGCGTAACTTGCTTGAAATAGAGGTTATGGGTCAAATCTATTTTCCCTATTCTTGCATCGAAAGAGATAATAATGTAAGGTAATGGGTTGTTTAATATAGCACATAGATGAGACCGAAAGGATATTCTATGAAATGATGTTATGAGATCGAAAGAAGATACGTGTCATTCAAGATGACATAGCCTATCCATCAATGTTTATCACTATAGAGCAACACAATTACCCCTATGTGACATCGATTTCCAATCCCGCACCCCTAGATTACTTGTTACTTATTTGAATTTCTGAAGTCTTGGTTTATTTGGGACTTTTGATAACCATATTGTTGTATTAAATTTGGTGAAATTATCCACTCACTTGTTTTATTGTTGCAAATGAATGAATTTACATTCCAAATTTCCTGATAAAATTCCTTACCTTGTATCATTCTTTGTGGAATTTGACCCCAACTCTTAGTTAGTAGGTCCCAACATTGACCTTCAAAATTTCACCAAGTCTGGGACTCACATACGAGATCTACCTACGACTCATACATTGAACAACGGATAATCCTGGTAAATCGTCAAAAGGTATTGGGGCTTGACATTTTGAAAATAATTTAGCTTGCCACCGACGGCTCCCACCTACGATCTGTAAGTTGACCTACGAACCGTCGGTGGTTCCGTTGGTGCAGACACCAGCTTTCTAAAAACTGACAATTTTTTCCTTCTTTTCAAATTTGAGGTGTTACATTTGCAAGTGATGGATTCAATCCCTAGAAGAGTTGCATTCTTGTGCTCCTCAATCTCAACATAATTTTGCATCCACCTAAGTGTTAAGTTATACCATCTTAGATTTTGAAACTTCATGGGATTCCTTTGTGTTTTATTTCATAACACATCAAATGCTCTTCTACATGATTCAGCTCCTCAGGTTGTCTCTTTATAGTTCTTTTTCTCCTTGACCTTCTCCAGTTCTTCTAGAGTACTAGCAAAATCCTTCCAAACATTGTAAGTAGTACTTATAGCATTTTTTTTATAGTTCTTCTCAAATGCAAAAAAGAATTAACACAATTTCTTCACTCTCTACATCTTGTAAATTGCATTGATGTTATATGTAATAGTGATACACTAACAATTTCAATCGTTGAAATCCTAGATCCACCTTTGGTAGAGGTAAGCATTGTTTTAAAAAGATCCCCAATTCAAGTATGCATCTAAAAAAATATGAGAAAAAAAAGGTAATAGAGACATCACACTATTAAGGGAAGCATTCTAAAGCATACCATGAAAAATAATAGTAACCACAATAAAATAAAATGATAACTAAAGATCGCATACCCCTATCAACAAGATAATCGATCTTATCAGTATGATAAATATACTAGATAACTTACCTGCACTTTGCTACCCTAATGCCTAGCCCTCTTGTGTCTGCCCAAATGGGCCTCACCAAAGAATTGCTCAATAGTACGGTGCATGGTCAACTACATCCAGAAAAGAAAAGCCTGCTGAAATAATAGAGTGAATCTCAATCTGCAGCCGAAGTCTCAAATCTTCATCGAAGCACCGAACCCTCTCCTCCTCAGTAGCAAGAACCATCATAGAATGGCGGGAGAGATCATTAAACCTCACATTCTACTGAAAGATAGTCATGAAGCCCTGCTCCAGTCTTAAAAACTGATCTTGAAGTCTGTCTCTGGCACTAGAAGAAATAAATCGAGCCAAGAAGGCCTCAGACAACTCTGATCGTGAAATTGGAGAAGATTGTACTGGCCTAGTCTCAAGAAAAGAATACTGCCACTATTTGGTTGGTTCATTAAGCTGGTAATCAGTTAAATCTGCTCCTCTCAACTCCACCAATATAGCCACTCGCGGCAAGTTGTGAGAAACTAATGGGCATAATCAAAGGTCAGGCACCCCAAGTGGCACTTGAACTTGAGGTGCCCTACTACATGATGTTGAAGCCTTTAATGGAGGAAATACTCAATATGGAATAGAAAAACTTCACTACAAAAAAACATTCAATTTATGGGTGTTATTGATGTGCCGCCAAATCTTGGCACATTTGATGCTTGAAAACTAAGAATTAATATTAGAATTGAGTGTATTTATGTGGATATAATGTGTTTGGTACTGTTTGTACAGGTAAACAAGTAGTCGTGGAAGAGAAAAGAAAAGAAGAAAATGCAAGCTAGAATCTGAGTTGCTGACAACCCAAGTGAAGATCACGGACGTCTCTACGAGCCGTGATGACCTTGACAGACCGTGGTAGTTTCTGTGGTGCAATTTCCAATAGACAAGCATTGAAGACCCAAGATGGGGGAATTCCAAGTGAAGACCACGGAGGAATTGACAGACCGTGAATCCCTTAACGGACCGTGGTAGCTTTCGTGGTGCAATTTCCAGTAGGCAAGTATTGAAGACTTAAGCTGGGGAAATTTCAAGGGAAGACCACGGAAGGCTTCACGAACCGTGAACCCCTTGATGGACCGTGGTAGCCTCCGTGGTGCAGTTCCAGTGAATAGGCCTTGAAGACTCATATTTCAGTTGGTCAAGTATAGACCATGGGAGGCTTCACGGACCGTGAGGCTTGTGACGGACCGTCAAGCTGTCCGTGAAGTTGCCCGCATTTCAGTCCTACTTCGAGTATAACTCTTTTTTAAAACACTTATTTGAATTAATTAGGTCATTTTTATGTTCTATCTTATCTTACTTTGGACGACGAATGAGATTACATTGTTCATAGCTTTTGGTTTTCGATTTTGGATATTGAATTAGTTTTCCGGTTCTTGAATTATCGAAATGGTTGTTGATTTTCTTATTCTCGTAAGTACTTTCTAAAATGTTTTCATTCTATATTTCTGAATATTTACGTGAAATTATGAGTAGCTAAACACTACAACTGGGGTTGTGGGATCCATGACGTAATTCTAATCGTAATTTTGTAAACGAGTTAAAGGCGATTTATGTTTACAAATTGTCATTTAGTTTTCGTTATTCATGTATTCTGATGAGTGCAAACATTAGAGTGAGCTTGTATCTGTCATTTGTTCGAGAGAAAAATGATAGTTAGGAAAAAGTTAAATTAATCTGAATGGATTTAAGGTTTAAGTTCGAGAGAAAAGAATCTACATACCATTGTAGGCGAGGGTAAATCGTGTAACACTCTAGGACCGAGAGGACTTGAGTGAAGATTATCTGAGTAGATTGAGAAGTGTCAGATTTAGCTAACTCACATGTATTTTGTAGAGGTAAATTGCCTGAAACTCAATTACGGAAGAACATTAGATGAAACGTTATGGGGAACACAATCCTAGTTTCAGTTAATTATTCAAACAACTTCAAAATTGATATTTTGTTAATTGTTAAATTAGACTTTAGTTTGCAACTTTGGTTACCAAAGCATTAACGCTAAACCCAATTTTACTTTCCGTACTTGTTTATTTAGGAAATAATAATGACATTTGAGTAAAATGCGACAGTGAAATCATTTATGTAAAGAAATTTTCTGTGGGATTGACCTCAACTCACGTTGAGTTCTATAAATTAACTTCAACCGTATATATCTCTTAATTGAGGTGTAAGTTTGGACGCATCAGTTATTTTTCAATTTGTGGCGGTTTAAGGACCCTACAAATTGAATTGTGATGCTTTTTAAAAACGCTACAATTACCCTTACCACGAGCATATTTGCGATGGGTTTAATAATCCTCCACGACGTCCTCCAACAAATGACTATTTAATTTGTGGAGGTTTTTTTTAGTTTCAATTTGTGATGATTTTGAACCTTCACAATATGATCTCAATATTTAAAAAATTAAATCTATATTTTACATAATTTGATTTTTGGAGTCTTACAAAATTATGATCATCTTAATAATAAATATGGATTACATCAAGCCTTCAATATAATATGAATAAATAATTTTAGTAAATAACACATTTAATAAAAATCAAATTTTTTTAAACAAATTTATATTAATAAGGTTCACAAGTTTAAACTAATGTCAAATTAAAGTAATACAAACTTGTGTATAATAAATTAAATGTTATAATTTTAAATCCTTTAAAATCCACATCAAATAAACAAAAAAAAAAGTATATAGTATTGCTTTGGTGATTTGAGTATTTGTCATCCAATCTTTTATTCAAGGGTGAAGCAAGCTCAATCTCTGCATAAGTCTGAAACAATAAAAACCATCAAAACATAATTAGATAAACATATATTTATACAAATATATCTTTATGCGTCTTGATTAAAAATATTAAGCTTACCAGAAATCAATTAAAGATATAATACGGAGTACTTAATGTTGTGGTGAGAATAAAAACAGATCCTGAAACATATAAGGCATTAATGCATTAAGTTTAACAACTTACAAATATAAAATGCATAGATTAAATAATAATAAAAATAACAGCATAAATTTTTAATTCTAATGTGAATCATCAAACCCATAAAACAGAGAATTACCTTCATATTTAAAAAAAATATTTATTAGCTATTTCACTTTGCAGAACCTACAAAAGAGAAAACTAATTAGCAAAATAACACTCACAAAAAAAATTGAATCAGATAATGGGATAAAAAAGGGAGAAGGGAGAGGGAGGGTGATCGAATGAATGAGTTAAAGGGGAAAGGGTTGTGTTAAAGGGGAAGGGGTGTGTTATTTAATTGGGTTTAAAGTTTTAGGGAGAGTTATGATTTTTACTATTTTTATAATTTTAGAGGGAAACATATTAGAATTTTGGTTGCTCTTGGGTCAAAATAAAAAATGAGAGAATATATTTTAGTGCATGGAATAATTTTTTTTCTTTTTATTATTCCTTATTTTTTATTAATTAGTAACTATTAATTAAAATATTTTATCTTCAAAAATCAACTAGCATTACAATAGCTTAAATAAAATTAAATGCAATGATAAAAAAAAAATATGACTATTGATTTGGCATCTAAGTTTATACATACATATAAATATAAAAATTTAGATTCCAAATCAATAGTCATATTTATTTCTTATTTATTTTATTTGCATTTAATTTTATCCCTGAAAATTTGTTAAATAAAATTTAAAAGCGATTAAAATAAATATGACTTTTGATTTGGCATTTAAGTTAAACTAGTAAAATTAACCGGGCCTCGCGCGGGGATTTAATATGACGGAATTTATAAAATAATACTTAAAACCTATCAGTCATTAAAACTAAAACACTATATTATCTTACATACAAGATTACGTAGTAACGAATATTAATAATGTAGAGAAAAATGATAATTATAACATCTTATAATTTATCCTTCAATCAATCATCTTTAATTTGATTTTATAATTTATTCTTTTTCTTCCCGAAAGTGTTACTATTTGATATTTTTGGGTAATCAAATGAACATCAACCCAAGATATTAAAATTTCTAATAAATAAATAATTGGTTGTGAAGGGATAAATAAATTTTAAAGGCTGGGAAAATTGAACAAATATTCTAACCCTACCTTTTGCTTTATCAGTATCATTTTAAAGTTCCTCATTTAAATGTATTATAAGTAATTATTAAAATGTAAAATTAAAGGGAGAATGTATCATATTAGACAATAATTCAATTTATTAGATATACTTGAAAGGGAAAAATATTACACAAAACTATTCAGTTTGTTTGGATGTTTTTTTTTAAATCGACATACCAGAGTGATGGAGTTCAATGAGAAACTATACTTCTATTCAAATCGCAATGTCGAGAAACATAGTTATTACATCAAGAAAAGTATTTACAACATGCAGTAAACTTGAGAAACTGTTCATACTTCATGTTGAATATGAACAATTAACTTACTGTGTATAGTTATCTATATCTTTGGGATAAAATGAGGCTCCAGTATAGCCATATTCCTCTATAGATCATCCGACACCTCGTTGAAACCATGTCAAAAGTTTATTAATTCTTGTCTTTTTTTCTGGTTCACTTCGCACGTCAAGGTGCCATAAAGTTTTTAAGGTCTTTATGTCCTTACCATACATACCAAATTTGAATTTTGTCTTGAAGACATGGTAGTATAGATCTTTAAGGGTTTTTTCTATTGTACATTCAACAATTTCAGTAGAGTAAACTTGCATGGATACTCAATTAACATGGGTTATTTAATCTATACTAACAAATACTTATAACAATAACTTTGCATAAACATAAATAATAAAGTTTAAAACATGTACTCAAAAACAATAATTAATATCATAAGCATAAATTAATGAATTAAAAAACATATCAAGATTTGTAACAATAGAATGAAACAGAAAGGAGAAATCGAGGCCACTCAATGTACAATGTCCCCTTAAGGAAATTATTCCCCTCTATTATTCAAGGTTTAAAGGAATAGATCCTCTCTGGATAGAACGATTCTATTCACTAGTATATTGATACAAAAATGACGGAATCAGTGACCCCCTCTATAATAACCATCCAGGTCATTTCTGTGTTTATGCCTTCTTTCGGTCGTTTAGAGCCTTCCTGTAGCAACCAAAAGTCAATTATGACTTGCTGACATTGAATGTTCGGTCGCCTGGTCCTTCATTTGGGTTTGATGCCCGTTTTCCTATTTTGGAGCCTTTGAAACTTGAAAAGTTGATTTCAGTAATAACCTCAGTAAACGACCTCAGATGGGAGTTTTGACGGTTGCATCAGCTCTAGAGCTGCCAAATTAGGCTAGTAGAATGGTTGGCACGAGTCTCGAGGCTTCTGGTGTGACTTTGGGGTCTTTTGGCACTTAGCCTTCGAATTTTGGCTTAAGTTTGACTTTGACCCATATTCTATGTAAACGCGCTCGGATGAAAATTCCATCAGCGCAGTTAATTTCGAAATGCCGAGTTTGGTTTAGAATGGCCCTTCATGCGCTTCTTTGGGCTTTGGTCTTATTTTGAGGGTCGTTGTGGAAATTGGCTAAAAATGATATTTGGGTGTGGGACCCGCTTTTTGTCGAAAGGACCTCGTATGGAAATTTCGACTATGCTATTGAGTCCGAAATATAAAATATAGGGAGGTAGCATATCTAGTTTATTTTCACCAGGTCCCGAACGAATTCCTAGGGTTAGTTCAGAGACTTTTATAAATAAAAAATAGCAAAATCTAGTGTTGCTGGTACAGACC
This sequence comes from Solanum chiquidenum, assembly GCA_029582725.1. NCBI lineage: Eukaryota > Viridiplantae > Streptophyta > Magnoliopsida > Solanales > Solanaceae > Solanum > Solanum chiquidenum. The sequence goes on along the minus strand of JAJOOS010009908.1, from coordinate 5,842 downwards.
TTTGAGAACAAGAATTTAGTCTTTTGGCGACCAGATTTAGCTTTTAGCGACCAGAACTGCTGCTATTTATATAGCGAAAAATCAGATTTAACCCTATTTTGAAACTTCAATATCTCGAGTTTTAGATCACTGTTTTGGGTGATTCGAAGTCCGGTGTGTTCGGGTTTGCATTGTCTGTGTGGGTGATTCTCTGGAGCATGCCGTAATGTAGCGACTCTTTCGAAAAGATACTACCCCTTAAAGAAATTTAATTAAATACTTGCGACATTTAAAAGAGGTTAACTATGGCCATATTGATTTTAATCTAGTAGAGGGATTAGATGCATAATGACCCCCGAAAAGTAATTTAAGCAAATAATCGACGAGCTTTTCATGTATATATATTATCCTCACACTCAAGGATGAAATAACAAGAATATTACAAGCTTCCGAGTACCGAAATCATCCTGCTCATGCTTCACACAAACATTCATAAAGTAATAGTAGATTTAGGATATTACAAGACTTGGGTTTACAACCCAAAAAAAAAAAACATATAGCGATACTTATATTACAACCCATGGTGAGATGACCAAATCAGCCCTCAAATTTTCATGTAAATATACAAAACATAGATCATGTACAAGTCCTAAGGTTTATACAAAATATATATGCCTATATGCAAATGTGATCTTCCTTAAAACTTTCAAAATCTCCATCTTCAATGGCCAACTTCAAGCATCCTCTCGAACATTCCCTACGATAGAAACAACTATCGCTAAGCATATAGCTTAGTGGTGTAAAAACTATAGGTTCGGAGCCCTCAAATTCGCCAAGTTATCATTCTCAAGTAAAGGGCAACATAATTGAAAATAATAAATAAATCAAGTAAACAATATATAAAGAGTATCAAGTTCGATATTTAAAGATCCAAATGTCAAGAACGCTCATAGCACAGTTTTCCAAGAGATTCAACAACAAGGCTCGCCCAATACATACATCATGTCGTCACACCAAGCACAAGCAGGTACCAAGAAGGGTCAAAACCCAATAATCAAGAGAGCCAAGAACCATATTAAAAATGGCTTTCTAGTTCGTACTTAAAATGGACAACTTCCATCCTTAAGACAGACTAAAAATCCAGAGTCAAGATGGTAAATGATCCGAATCAAAATGCATGCCAAGAGTGACAAAGTCACAGCCACAAGAAGGACAAGGTCCCAACAAGAGTGCTAAGTGAACAAACAATCCATACAAGTGGGCGATTTACACAAGCGTCTTTAATGTATTAAAGAATACCAATACGACAATGCAAAGTGACAAGAGGTAACCAAGGTACCAAAGTAAACTTTCATATATACCAGTAGGTAAAAAGAGTACAAGTATAAGTTTATACACAAACCTCAGTTCTTTAGCACAAAAACAGTCCAACACGACTTCACGAGTTCAAATCATAGACCAACCAGCGTATCAAAATCTTCAACTCATACACGAGGATATACAACCTTAAAAAATGAATTCAATAACTTATTTACTTTCTAGTAGCTCAATAATGATGGAATAACACAGGGTTATCATCACAAGTAAGCCTAGCCTGTACAAATACGACTATACTCCCAAAACAGATATTCTGCCCAATAAACAGACTTCATGTCGCAACTTAGATTTGAAACAGAAAACTGCCAAAATGGAATTTATATCCTTTATAAAATATGTAGGTACATCTCTTAATCTTGCAAATAATCAATAATCACCACAAAATATGCTTTGTACAAAAAGATATAATCAAAACACTAACAGTTGAACATACAGGATTTCTAATTCCAGAATCTGGACGAAACTTGTCATATGTTGCGTCCCTTATTTCGTATCCATAACAGCTAAATTAGAATTTTACATAAACATAAGAGTTTTAGGTCTACTAATTATATTTCCAAAACATATTTATTCACCGTAAACTAAGTTATTTTGAATGAGATATCCATAAAATACCAAACACTACCCAGCTCAAAAGCAGATTTCGTTACTGGCCAAAAGGAAGTGTGTGTGTGTGGATTCCAGCCAAAAGGAGTTAGTTTTTCTCTTGATTTTGAAGAACAACTGTTTAGCTAATGTTATAATGTTATTAGACTTGAGGGAAAACGAATTCAATCAAAGGAGGTGTAAAGATATATAGCTACAAAAGTTATCCTTGTCACATGGACAGATGTTACCAAAAGGGGCTGCCCAAACAAATAGATGGCTGCCCGAAAAAGCATACATATATAACTATATTTATGTACTTTATACCCACACTTCCAATGTATAAGTAAGTATAATTATATAATTAGGCAAATACCCCCATACAATACCTTAATTTACAATAACAATTATGCTAAGCAAGTTTGCAAATCACAACATTTCAAGTTCCAAAAATGAGAATAAAACATATTCTAGTAATTACGAGATGATGCATCGACATGCAAGAGTTGGTCTAGTATTTTAGGGGTGTTACAACTCTCTCCCCCTTAAAGAAATTTCATCTCAAAATTTACCTTACACTAGTCCCGAAACAAGTGCGGATACTGGATTCTCATGTCTTCTCTTTCCTAGGTAGCTTCTTTTCCAGAATGGTTCCTCCAAAGAACCTTTACTAAAGGGATTCTCTTGTTCCTAACTTGCTTTACTTCTCGAGCTTGAATCAGGATAGGTTCTTCATTATATGTCAAGTCAGGATTAACCTCAATAAATTCAACTGGAAGAACATGAGATGGATCAAAACAATATCTTCTAAGCATAGAAACATGGAAGACATTGTGGATCTTGTCTAACTCAGGTGGCAAAGTCAATTTATATGCAACTGGTCCAACCCTTCCAAGTATCTCATAAGGTCCGATAAATCGGGGACTAAGTTTTCCTTTTTGGACAAATCTCATAATCTTTTTCCATAGAGACACCTTTAAGAATACTTTATCTCCAACTTGATATTCAATGTCACGCCTTTTAAGATCAGCGTACGACTTTTGTCTATCCGAAGAAATTTTTAGACGATCTTTTATAATTTTACCTTGTCCTCTGTTTGTTGCACAATTTCAGGACCAACAAGCTTTCTTTCACCAACTCCATTCCAACAAAGAGGGGTCCAACATTTTCTTCTGTATAAGACTTCATAGGGAGGCATTCCAATACTCGATTGGTAACTGTTATTGTAAGCAAATTCTATCAAGGCTAAGTGTTTGTCCCAACTACCCTCAGACTCCATAATGCAAGATTGAAGCATATCCTCCAAAGTTTGTATCACTCTTTCCGACTGGCCGTCTGTTTGAGGATGGAACGAAGTGCTAAACCTCAACTTAGTACCCAAAGCTTCCTGCAAGCTACCCCAAAATCTAGATGTAAACCTTGGGTCCCGGTCTGATACAATAGACACAGGGATCCCATGTAGTCTTACAATCTCATTAATATACAACTCGGCTAAACGTTCAAGTGAGTAATCCATCATGATTGATAAGAAGTGAGCACTCTTGGTTAGCCTGTCCACAATCACCCATATTGCATCATGATTTCTCTGAGTGCGAGGAAGTCCAGAAACAAAGTCCATAGTTATTCTCTCCCATTTCCATTCCGGCATCGACAAGGGCTGTAGTAAACCAACTGGGACTTGATGTTCTGCCTTTACTTTTTGACAAGCCAAACATTTGGAAATGAACTCCGCAATGTCTCTCTTCATACCATTCCACCAATAATGTTCTTTGGTGGTCTGGTACATCTTTGTACCCCCAGGATGCATTGCATATGGTGAAGTATGTGCTTCATTCAATATTTCTCTCCTCAATTTGTCATCATTAGGGACACATAACTTGTTTTGATAAAATAAGCCACCATCCTCCGTAAATGTAAAATCAAAATTTTCCCCACTTTGAACTTCTATGGTCAATTTTACAAGTTTCTCATCTAACATTTGTTCTTCTTTCACTTGTTCAAGTATTATTGGCTTTACTTGTAAATTAGCAATAGCTGAACCATTTGAATCAAGTGTAAAACAAACATTCATGGCTCTTAACTCAAGAAGCAAGGGTAAAGGACTCAAAGAAATGCTTGCGAAGGATTTCCGACTTAAGGCATCTGCAACCACATTGGCTTAACCTGGATGATAATCAATCGTGCATTCATAATCCTTGATGAGTTCAAGCCATCTACGTTGTCGAAGGTGTAGCTCCTTTTGAGCACCCAAGTACTTTAAGCTCTTGTGATCAGTGAAGATATGACATTTCTCTCCATATAAATAATGCCGCCATATTTTTAAAGCAAACACTATAGCAGCAAGTTCAAGATCACGAGTAGGATAATTTAATTCATGTGTTTTTAATTTCCGAGAGGCATAAGAAATTACCTTCCCTTCTTGCATCAAAAAGCATCTGAGACCATTGTGAGAAGCATCATTGTATACTACTTACTCTTTCCCTTCAATTGGTAAAGTAAGTATAGGCGCTTAAGTCAACAAGGATTTGAGAGTTTCAAATCTCTCTTGACATTTGTCATCCCAAATAAACTTTACTTCCTTCTGCAAGAGCTTAGTCAAAGGAGAGGCGATAATGGAAAAGCCTTTCACAAATCTTCTGTAGTATCCTGCTAAGCCCAAGAAACTTCTTACCTTAGTCGGACTTTTGGGAGGTCTCCATTCAACAACTGCTTGTATTTTACTAGGATCCACCTTCACACCTTCAGTTGATGCAACATGTCTCAGAAAAGTTACTTCATCAAGCCAAAATTCACACTTGGAAAGTTTAGCATAAAGTTCTTTCTCCTTCAAAATTTTCAAAATAATCCGGAGGTGTTTATCATGGTCTTCACTACTTTTGGAAAATATTAAAATATCATCTATAAAAACAACCACAAACTGATCAAGATAAGGCTTGAATACCCGATTCATTAGATCCATGAATACCGCAGGAGCATTTGTAAATCCGAATGGCATCACCAAAAATTCATAATGACCATATCGAGTTCTAAAAGCAGTTTTAGGAATATCTTTCTCTCTAACACGCAGTTGGTGATATCCAGACCTTAAATCAATTTTTGAGAATACTTTAGCACCTTTAAGTTGGTCAAACAAATCATCAATTCTTGGTAGTGGATATCTATTCTTGATTGTTATTCTGTTCAATTGTCTATAGTCAATACAAAGCCTAAGAGTGTCATCCTTCTTCTTTACGAATAAAACAAGGGCTCCCCAAGGAGAAACACTAGGTCGAATAAAACCTTTCTCAAGTAGTTCTTGCAATTGAGCTCTCAATTCTCTTAACTCTGTTGGAGCCATTCTATAAGGGGTGATCGAAATAGGAGTAGATCCAGGAATAATCTCGATTGGAAATTCAACCTCTCTTTCCGGGGGCAATCCCGGAAGGTTTTCTAGAAATACTTCTGGAAAATCACATACAACAGGTATGTCCTTGATACAAGGACTCTTCAACTGTGTATCAACTATGTGAGAAAGGTATTCCCCACAACCTTGACGCATCAACTTTCTTGCCAAGGCCGCAGAAATAAAACTAGATGTCACTAATCTTTCACCTTGTACAATGATGTGTGAAAATGTAGGATCTTTAAAAGTCACATGCTTAGACCTACAATCTACCACCGCATGATATTTATAAAGCCAATCCATCCCGATAATAACATCAAAATCCATGAAAGGCATTTCAATTAAATCAGCAGGGAAGACTAGGTTTTGAATAACGAAGGGACAATCTTGGTAAACTTGATTACACACAACTTGATAACCTAAAGGACTTTCAACCAGCACATCGTAATTAATTCTCAAAGATTTCACATTTTCAGGAAGAACAAGTGATGAACAAATATAGGAATGTGTAGAACCAGG
>JAJOOS010009907.1:0-38452 GCA_029582725.1 Solanum chiquidenum | reverse complement strand
TTGATTATGCTTATCGCTTATGGTCATTTTATTTGCTTCCGCGACCAATGATGTGTAATGATACGCTATGAGGCTTGTTTGAGGTTCCTTCGGGTTCCTCATTCGCCGGTCACGTCTAGGCCCTAGGCTTGGGTCGTGACAAGTAGAGCCAGAGTTATTACATGAGCCATTTGCAGTATCGACTTCGGTAGGAGACTCTGTTATAGCTAGAAGGATCTATTATGGGTGCCTAGTAAAAATATGTGGCCGTGACACATTGGAAAATTTTGTAGATCTAGAAATGGTTGATTTTGATGTCATTATGGGCATGGATCGGTTGTCGTCTTGTTATGCAACAGTTGATTGCCGAGCCAAAGTTGCTCGATTCCATTTCCCAGGCGAGCCAGTCCTAGAGTGGAAGGGTATATGATGCCTAGAGGAAGGTTTATTTCCTATCTTAAGGCACAAAAGTTTATAGACAAAGGGTGTTTATATCACCTTGTCCATGTAAGAGACCTTCAAGTTGAGAAACAGATGGCGACTCTTCACTCTATGCCCGTTGTGAATGAATATCCAGATGTGTTTCCTGACGAACTTCCTGGACTACCTCCAATTAGAGAGATTGATTTTGGTATTGACGTAGATCTCGGTACCCACCCTATATCCATTCCGCCTTATAGAATGCCGCCAACAAAATTGAAAGAGCTAAAGGAGTAGCTGAAAGATTTGCTTGACAAAGGTTTCATTCGCCCTATCATATCGCCTTGGGGTGCTCCAGTACTATTTGTACGCAATAAGGATGGAATGATGCGGATGTGTATAGATTACAAACAGCATAATAAAGTGACCATAAAGAAAAAATATCCCCTTCCAAGGATAAATGATCTATTTGATAAATTGCAAGGAGCTAAGTGCTTTTCAAAGATTGACTTGAGATTCAGATATCATCAGCTGAAGATTCAAGAAGTAGATATTCCCAAAATTGCCTTTCGAACGAGATATGGACACTTTGAGTTCCTTGTCATGTCATTTGGACTAACAAATGCTCCAACAGCCTTTATGGATATGATGAATAGGGTTTTCAAACCCTTTATTAATATGTATGTGATTGTATTTATAGATGACATCTTGATATATTCACATGATGCTAGAGAACATGCAAATCACTTGAGATCTATCCTACAAACACTCAGAGAGCACCAACTATATTCCAAGTTCTCAAAATATGAATTCTGGATGAACTCTGTGGATTTTCTTTGGCCATGTGGTCTCTGGTGAAGGCATTAGAGTAGACCCCAAAAATATTGAGGCTGTAAAGAGTTAGCCTCGATCTACTACTCTGACGAAGGTGAGTAGTTTCTTAGGACTTGCTGGATATTACCGCAGGTTTGTAGAGGGATTTTCCTCTATTTCTGCACCATTGACCAAGTTGACGCAAAAGGCAGTGAAGTTCCAGTGGTCCGATGCGTGTGAGAAAAGCTTCCAAGAGCTGAAAGATAGATTGACTAAGGCGCCAATATTGGACTTACCAGAGGGTACATAAGGGTATGTAGTTTATTGTGATGCTTCAGGCATTGGCCTAGGGCATCTTAATGCAGGAAGGGAAGGTGATATCATATGCTTCTCGACAATTAAAGAAACATGAACAAAACTACCCCACTCATGATTAGGAGCTTGCTGCAGTGGTATTTGCGCTTAAGATTTGGCGACACTATTTGTATGGGGTACATGTTGATATTTTTACAGATCATAAGAGTCTCCAATATCTTTCCAAGCAAAAAGATTTGTATATCAGGCAGAGAAGGTGGATAGAGTTGTTGAAGGGACTATGATATGAACATCCTCTACCACCCAGGTAAAGCTAACGTGGTAGAAGATGCTCTTAGTCGACTATCTATGGGAAGTCTAGTATATTTACCATGTATACAACAGGAAGTAGTATGAGATGTTCACAAATTAGCCATCCTGGGAGTCTGACTTTTTGAAGGCGAAGATGGAGGCGCAATCGTACAGAATACTGGCGAATCATCATTAGTGGCACTGGTGAAAGAGAAATAGTATGACGACCCAATATTTCTACAGTATCGAGAAGGGATTCGTCAGCACCGAATAACTGCATTCAATTTAGCAGAAGATGGCACTTTGAGATGCCAAGGCAGACTGTGTGTTCCAAATATAGATGGGTTAAGGCAGAAAATCATGGATGAAGCATATTGTTCCCGATACTCAATTCATCCAGGCTCCACAAAGATGTATCATGACCTTAATGAGGTCTACTAGTGGAATGACATGAAAAGGAATATTGCGGAATACGTGGCACAATGCTCCAATTGCCAACAAGTTAAAGCAGAACATCAGAGGTCTGGTGGCCTAGCTCAGACTATGGACATTCCAATATGGAAATGTGAGGCTATTAATATGGATTTCATTACAAGTTTGGCTTTCTCTTTTAAGAGACATGATTCCATTTGGGTGATCATTGATCGGTTGACGAAATCAGCCCACTCCTTGCCAGTTCAATCCAGCAGCACAATCGAAGAATATGCCAAGTTATATGTAAGGGAAGTTGTTCGCTTGCATGGGACTCCACTATCTATTGTTTCAGATAGGGGTTCCCAATTTACGGCACATTTCTGGAGATCATTCAAGAAGAGTTTGGGCACACAGGTGAACCTTAGGACTGCATTTCACTCACAAACAGATGGCCAAGCTGAACGCACTATTCAAACACTCAAAGATATGTTGAGAGCATGTGTTTTAGACTTTAAGGGTAATTGGGGTTATCATATGCCCTTGATAAAATTTGCCTACAATAATAGTTATCATTTAAGCATTGGCATGGCTCCATTTGAAGCTCTCTGTGGGCGTCGGTGTAGATCGCCTATTGGTTAGTTTGAAGTAGGTGAAACTCAAATATTAGGACCAAACCTTGTTCACCAAGCCGTTGAAAAAGTAAAGTTGATAAAAGAGCAACTGAAAATGGCTCAGAGCCAACAAAAATCATATGTTGTATGCCGTAGAAACATAGAGTTCCAACTTAATGACTGGGTATTCTTGAGGGTATCCCCTATGAAGGGCGTTATGAGATTTGGGAGGAAAGGTAAGTTGAGCCCCAGGTATATTGGGCCATATAAAGTTATACGTAGAACTGGCCAGGTAGCCTATGAGGTGGATTTGCCTCAAGAGTTAGCTGCAGTACACCCGGTCTTTCATGTGTCGATGTTACACAAATGCTTGGGAGATCCTACACAGGTTATTCCCATAGAAGATATGGAATTCTCTGAACACTTATCATATGAGGAAGTCCCAGTGGCAATATTGGTCCAACAGGTCAGGAAATTGAGGACAAAAGACGTAGCATCAATCAAGGTACTTTGGAGAAGTCAGAATATAGTAGAAGCCACATGGGAAGCAGAGGTTGACATGAGGGCCAAGTATCCCCACTTATTTCAGTAGCCACACAAAGGTTCTTAAAGTCATAACTCCTCTCATTTGAGTATCTATTTTGCCTGTACTTTGTAGTACTGCTTTATTATATGTTATATGTTCAAGTACTTGATACTGACACCACATGTTCCTCAGAGATGAAACTTCCACAATATAAGAAATATTATATTAGTTAGTGTGGTTTCAATTCGTATAAGGTCAAGCAGAGCCCGGTGAATTTCCGTTGCATATTATTACGTGGTGATGCTCTGTGAAAAATTGTGTGTGTATTTTAGTCGGATGACAGGTTTTGGATAGGCCTGTTTACAAAGGAAACTCTGCCATTTTTTAATTAATTCATTCGAGGACGAATGATCCAAATGGGGGGGGGGGGATAATGTAATATCCCGTAACTTAAAATACATTTGCGACTCGTAAACATCAATGCACATATGTGATATCGGGGGAGGTATATCATTGATAATGGTTAAGCATACCATGTAACCCTTATATTTAGTCATTTGAAAGGTTAAACAAAAGATTTAGGCCAAAGAGATCATTAAAGAAAAGATTAAAGTTTAAAGGTTCATTGTGGAGGAATACTACAAATGATCTTATTTATCATCTGACTTTGAACGATCATATCTCCTAGTTTATAACGAGTTAGAGGACCTTCAACCTGTCCAATTGAATGTATTTGAGTCTAGTTTCCAGAAAAACAAACCGCTCGTTAAAAAGATATCGGAGTAAAAAGTTATGTTCATTCTCCGACAGACGCGCGCACTGTTCAATCACTGCGGGACATGTGGCACTTTATAGAAATTCGGCCAAACTTGTTGTTTTTATATTAGAAGTTTGGGATATACTTTCTCATATCCACAAGAACGTGTAAGGACTGGTTTCAAGTTATTTCTTCAAGTTTTTTCTCATCTTCAATCCACCAAAGCTTAAGGTAAGTTGGTTTCTTCAAGAATCAAGTGTCTTCCTCTCCATAGACCAATAGATATACTTAGTTAAATGTTTTATTGAAGGAAAAAGTATTGTTCTTGGAGAACAAAGAAGGGCAAGGGCTACTTTTCTTTGATATATAGGTATGAATCCTCTTCTATCTTCATAAATAGTATTCTAAGGATGCTTTAAGTATAATTTGCGGGAAGGACTCACGGGACGGTGATAGGAAGCCGTGAGTCCATGTTTTTACCCATTGTATTTGATGTTTTGGTGAGGAGGGAGTTTGTAGAAGGTTGTGTTGGCTGTTGTTTTGACCAAATGAGGGGTCAATGGTATTGTATTGGGGAAGTAAGTTGGCTACATTAAAACAGAAGGCGAGGTATAGAGAACGCAACTATTATAGTTCTTGAAAATTTGTCGCTCACCAAGTGTTTGATGAAATTCCCAAGTTGCTAAGAATATGTTGTAGCTGGTTATATGAGTTCCTATTATTTTAATTTATGGCATTAGTTCTCTACCAACTTAAACTATGAGCTTACAAAGGAATTTGACATCATTAACAAGGAACTGGTGGGATGGTGATCGGAGGCCATGAGTTTTACTTTTATGTTAAGTATGGATGATTAAGGGGGGTGGTTCTTTATGGTTAAAGGATGAGGAGTAATACTGAACATGTAAATACATCATAAGCCTACTTGGAAAGTAGATAAAGAGAAGGGTGTGGTGATACACCATTCATCTATGGTAATTATTGAGATTGTCGCTCGCGAACCATTATTGTGTTTTTGGCGTTGTTGTGACTCTTGATTAGTTTCTTATACTATCCTTTTATGATTTTATGTTATAGATAAAGTTGTCAGAAAAGGAGTTTGACGACGTAAGATAGTAAGTCCCAAATTAAGGTATGTAAAGCTAATACCTCTTTTGCTAAGAAGGCACGACCTAAACTCGCATGTTCTTTCGATAAATGACACTATAGATTTTATAAACCCTCTCATGTTGAGTCCTAAACCTATAGAGTTATAATGCTCTTCAAGGAAGCAATAGGTTTCACACAAGTACATTTGTCTACAGTTGGAACTCTTAGAAGTTAGCGGTGTACATGTTGCATAAATTTAAAAAAGTAGCCAACCACAAACTGTTCGTAAGTGCATAGGTCACCAGATATATGATTCTCAAGATAAAGAATCTAATCACGAATTGTATCACGAGCTGTGTGATTAATGAATTAATTATTATAAATAATTGCAAGCAGTTGAGATTATAGACTACTCTGCAGCGTAGGGTTGGTATATTTAGGGCTACAACGTGCGACGCTACTCTGTGCACAGAATTCAGATATAGTCAGCTGGGATTTCCCGTCGTGGATTCACTTGACTGATACAGACCTGCGGGCAGACCATACAGGAGCCTTGGGGGGGGCGTACCTTGATAGGCCTTGTTACTAGACTATGAGATTTCACGTGTGGTCGTGACAGTGGGCTACAGATGCCATACAGGGTTCACTAATCGCCGTCAGTTGGCCATCATGTGATTCCCTGACAGTTAGCTTTACATAGAGCAAATAAGCGATATAATGAAGTAAAGATATCACTTAGGAAAATTATAGGGATTATATATATATAAATGACTAAGACATGAAACGTTCGATGATGACCATTGAGGTTTGTCACAATTCCAGTTACAAATTATGTATCTGGCATCCACATGCTCAGTTTTGCCTATCATGATATTTGGTGTCTACTTGTTATTCAATCTGCTTTACATACCAGTACATGTTTTGTATGTACTGACGTCCCTATTATTTTGGCGTTTCATTTGTATCACTACAGTCTCAAGTACTCAGGACAACAAACATTTTCAGTAGACTAGAGACTTCCAGTTTAGCAGTTGGTAAGCTCCACCTCTACCTGGAGCTATCAGAATTTTAGACCCTATATTTTGCTACATTTATGTACATATATCAGAATGGGTATGTTGGGCCCCTATCCCGACTAGTTATTAGATTCTCAGAGGTATAGTCTTTAGAGGCTTCGTAGAGTTAGTCTTGTTTCCGTTGTAAAGTAGCCCAATGGGCCCTTTTGTTATCTATGTTTTAGTATGTTTCTTCATATAGGTTCTGCTGCTTATGAATCTTCAGCTTTGGCATGAGATTAGTAAGATAATTAGTAGGTGCTTGTGTATATCCTTGATGTCTGCCCCTTTCTATATAGGGGTGTGACATTTAGAGTATGCTAGTTATTTAATGACGCATACATTATAGGTTGGATTTGCAATAATACATTCATACTTGACATTTATCGGGTCAGCAAAATAATAAATTAAGGATTTGTTATTTAGCTAGCGTTTGACCACAAAATTTTGACAAATATTTTTGGCTGAAGCTTCACCATGCTTTTGACCATAGATTTTGAGAGAAATATTTTACTTTAAAAAAAAAAGATTTATACCTATAGATTATTTAATATACCCATGAATTTTATTATCATTTTATAATGAAAATGTTCAGTGAAAAGTCACGACAACAAACATAATTAATATAAATTTGAAAAAAGAGGAAGAAAACAAAAGGAAATACCATTGATTTTATACAAAAAGAAAAAGAACTACTATTACTACATGTAATTGGAAATAATTTCGGAGACCAAGTTCGGATAAAATTGTATAACATATGCAAAATAAATTTTGTACAACAAACTAGAATTGGAATTTAGTCCAAAACTATAAATGATGGGTGTTTTTATAAAATATAAAACCTGGGATAATTTTTAAATTTTTTTGAAGGAAACCATTTTCCAATTTTCCCATATTTGGTTGGATTAAATATTTTGGAAAATATTTTCCAAATTAACTCATTTTCCTCAAATTTAAGGAAAATGACTTCCCATAAAAAATTAAAGAAAACATTCTCCAAAACTCTTCTTCATCCTTCAATATCTTTTTCTTACCCTACCTCATACTCTGTACCCTGTAACTTACTCCCTATCCAAGTTTTTTTTTAAAAAAAATTTCATATATTTGTTTCCCGCTACCCCCCAAACCACCCCATATTTCAAATTAAAAAAAATTATTTGTTACGCTCAACTCGCCCCACAAAGTTTATAAAAAATTGGTATGAAGGAAAATATTTTCTGGATAATGTTTTACAATGTTTCCATGTTTTTTTGGCTTAAATCTTTTGGAAAATGTTTTCCAATTTTCCCATGTTTTATTGGCTTAAAACTTTTGGAAAATGTTTTCCAAATATACTCATTTTCCTCAAATTTAAGGAAAATGACTTCCCTTAAAAAATTAAGGAAAACATTTTCCAGAACATTACTTCATCCTTCAATATGTTTTTCTTACCCTACCCCGTAACCGACCCTCCTCATCAAAAAAATCAAAATTTTTAAATTTTCTTATTTTTTAAATTTCAAATATTTTTACCCCTACCCTCAAACAAAAAAATAATAATATATTTTTGATTTTTTTTTTAAATTTTAAGATTTTTTACCTCACTCAACTCCTACCACTCATCCCCCTCCCTAGCAAAAAAATTCTTTTCGCTAAATATTTTAAATTTTTTTAAAAAATATTTCTTACCCCACCTAGCCCACCCTCCTTCAAAAAATTATATTTTTGAAAAAATATTTCAATTTTTTTTAAAAATCATTTTTTACTCCACCCCCTACCTGTCATCACCCCCTAACCAAGCCACCCTCTATCAATTTGTTTTTTTTTTGAAAAATGATTTTGAATAATATTTCACTTTTTTTAAAAAAATATATTTTTAAGCCACCCCACCCAGGCTACCCCGTCAAATTGTTTTTTAAAAAAAATTGTATTTGAAAAATATTTCAGAAATTTTTAAAAATTTCCTTTTTATGTCACGCAAATCCCTACCCTCAACTGCCAACCCCTCCCCCAAGCTCGTCAGATTTTTATTTTTAAAAAGGTTTTCAAAAAATATTTCAATTTTTACGACATCCCTACCTCTACCCCTACCCATACCCCTACCCCAACCATCCCCCAATCATCACCCCTCATAAAAATACTTTTTAAAAAAAATTATTTTGAAAAATAATTTAAAATTTTTAAATTTCATTTTTAATGCTACCAGGTTAGAAATTATTTTTCTAAAGAGTATTTTCTAGTCTCAAGCAAAAAATAAAAGATATTTTTGATTCACCAACCAAACATTAAAAAATATTTTCGAGAACATATTTTCTACTCATTAACCAAGCATGAGAAAATAAGTTAGAAAAATCCACTTGTTCTCCAAGAAAACATTATCCTTCATACCAAACACACCCTTGGGGCTTCTCCAATTTCCTGGTAATCCAAGAAGCAAACCTCCATTTCTCTTAGTTTTGTAGAGGTTGAATATCGTTCAATGTAGAGAGTAGTGGCTGAACTCACTTGGTTGGTCTGTCTCTTTCAGGATTTATCAATGATACCCTTGCATGTGCCTCTGCATCCTGATAGTCAGACAACTATTCACATAGCTAAGAACCCCGTATTTCATGAACGAACAAAGCATGTTGAAATTGACTAGCTTTTTGTTTGACATAAATTTTTGAATGGCCTCATTTCACTTTCATTTGTTCGATCTTCCTCTCAATTAGCCTATTTTTTCACAAAGGCCTTCACAGACCCTCTTCATCACAATGTTTTGCACAAGTTAGGTGTTCATTCGTCCCCTCCACCTTGAGGGGGTGTTGAGGTTCTTTAATGTTAGGTGATTTTCACACCTCCGATGACATATCATAGATGATGCAGATTTGGAGTTTAGACATGGGCTGATATTTGTACATGTTTTGGAATAATGTGTACAACTTAATTCTGGCCCAATCTTTTATCGGTAATTAGTATTTTCTCCTTGTATAGCCTAGGTAAATCTTTAGTGTATATGGTAGTGAATCTTTTAATAACTTGTACCTAATTTAGAACTCTTAAGTTGGTAATTATAGTAGAAGTAAAATCGGTTTATATATGCTTTTCACCTGTATAAATAGTATACATTATACGCTTCATTCATTTAGAAAAAGAAGAAGGAAATTTTCCGCAATTCTTTTCTAATTCTTATAATGACCTTCAGGTCATTTATGTGTTTATGCCTCGTATTTATCGTTTAGAGCTTTTCTATAGTGACCCTAAGTCATTATGATTTGCTGGCAGTCACCTGCTCATTCATTTAGTTTTAATGTGACTTTTAGTGTTTTAGAGCTTTTGAACCTTGAATAGATAGTTTTGATCAAAATTTCAAGAAGACGGCATCAGAATCCAATTTTGACGATATCATTAGCTCCGGAAGGGTCATTTTAGGCTGATCAGCATATTCATCACTACTCTCGAGGTTTTCGGTGTGTGTCTGTGTGATTAGGCGTTTTAACTTTCAAGTTGAAGCCTAAGTTTGACTTAGTCAACATTTTAGGTAAACGACCTCAGATGAGAATTTTGTTAGCAAAATTCTAAGTATGGAGCTACGGAGGAGGATCCACGGACCGAAGATGAAACCACGGTCCGTACTGTTGATCCGTCGATTGAGTCAAAGAGTGAAGATTTTGAAGCTAAAAATATTGCCTAAGTCCTGAGCCACGGAAGGGACCTACGGACCGTAGGTCAATCCACAGTCCGTAGGTCAATGTCGTAGATCAAAACCACATCCGGAAACATTATCTTCTTATTTCATTTTCTTTTTAGTTAGGACTTATGTTTCTATATATAGGTCATGTAAACCTCGTTTTTGGGGGTTAGAATTTATTATTTTAGTTCTAGTTTTTGGCTTTGGAGATTAACTTACAATTTTAGCTATTCTTGATTTCCTAAGTTCGTTTTGAAGATTTTGACTTTGAAATTCAAGTTGAGATTTTGGGTTTATTCTTCTTATTACGTAAGTTCATGATTTGCTCATCTAAAAATATGAATTGTGTTCTTGCTACTATGGGTAACTAAATCCACAACTA
Source organism: Solanum chiquidenum (assembly GCA_029582725.1). NCBI lineage: Eukaryota > Viridiplantae > Streptophyta > Magnoliopsida > Solanales > Solanaceae > Solanum > Solanum chiquidenum. Next base: position 28,151 of record JAJOOS010009907.1, on the reverse strand, counting down.
GGGTTGTCGGAACCATGAACGATTAACAAAGTATGAATAGTAATTAAGAAATTCTTGAATAGTGTTATTGCATGCATTGATAATTCTTTCATTTAGAAGTCATTTTAGCGGTTGCAAATGTTAGAACTCCCCTTGTTTCTACTTGCCAGACCAAGGAGGTAGTTAATAAGAAAAGAATTATCAACATAGATTTAGTGTGATACTATCTAATAGTCTAATGTCGATTGGTGCGAGGGTGAAAACTAAGCCATACATCGATGTGATGTCTAATATGAGGTAACGGTAAGGGTTAGTAAATTATACACACGTAGCCGGACTAAGGTGCGGGGTGAAATTCTCTAGTTGTCGGACCAAGGAATTAGATATACCTCACTTATCACTTTTCATGTAATACACTAGGAAATGATTACTATTGCTAGGATTACCGCGTTATGAGCTTATGGGGAACACGTACACCCTAGTTTCTCTCTCATCTTGATAACAACAAAAGTTTAAATCTTGCTTACTAATTGTTCACATAACTTTCAAAATTTGTTTCACAACCCCCCCCCCCACTTTAATTACTTGTTTCGGAAGTACGTTGACTAAAAGAATATAATCGCAAGCTGAACTTAAGTCTAAACCATATTTCTCATGGGATCGACCCCAACCTCCAAGTTGGGTTCTTTACTTGATAACGATCGTTTATACTTCTTTAGGGAGGTGTAATTTGAGCATATCACTAGCATAAATCCCACAAAATAGTCATTTCTTGCTTGTTCTTATTATCCATGGCAGGGCACATTATCTTTCCAATCCAACCTAAGTCATAAGTCATCTATGTAAAGGTATCAATCAATAACCAATCCAAGATAGGTTTCATTAGCATAACTCTTTATCTTTGATTCAGTCAGGTGAGAAAACCTTTCAACCATAGAATCATTACTATGTGAGAAAAATCTTTCACAATAATACTTTCATGTGTATATGAGAAATCCTTTCAACGACACAAAAACAACATCATCATTTATACTTAACTCTCAAAGCATCCTTAAAACATTTTCATAGATTTCATAAGATCATGCATAATTCTATAATTCACCTTTCAAGGTTCAAGACCCACTTTCAATCATCAACATCTTGGAAACATGGGTTAGACTGGGTTTCATGGAAATTTATCATAAATTCATGATATTCTGTCAATTCATGCTTGATTTCATAAAACTCTTCTTTCATAATCCAACACCCACATTATATGCTCATAATTTGGTAAACATGGGTATTACATGGGTTCATAGGGAATCATCATAAAATCATGAGATTTACTCAATTCATGCATCATAGATCATATACCAATCAATTAGATCAACAATTAAGAGAACGGGTAACATAGAAGAAAACTCTAACTCAATTTGGGAATTCTTACTTTTCAAATAGGAGAATTGGAGACTTTTCTTGAAATCCTAGAATGGAAGGAATCCATGGATGAAAACTATCATACCTCAACACCAAAATCTTGCCTTCAATGGTACAATTGGAGACTTTCCTTGAAACCCTAGGTTGAACCCCTTTCTTCAAGTTTCTAAAGAGAGAAATATTTTGAATAAGAAGAATTTGATTTCTTTTGGTGAATTTAAAAGAATGACTTGAATTGGTTGAATTTGGGGTTAAAAATACTTATATAGGGGTCCTAGGCATATACAAAACAACATAGTATCAAAATAACATAATTAGGAAAAGACCCAACTGCCCTTAACTTACAACTAACACGAACCTCCAGGTGGAGGCCCACACAAGCCCTCAAGGACTTCACGGGCTATAGTGGCAGTCGTGGTCCTTGAACATTTGCTTGGTAAGTCAAGCCCCCTCCACACTCCCACCTTTACGGGCCGTCTAGACCTTCATGGGCCGTCTAGGGGCTCGTGGGAAGGGCTAGCCTTGGAGTGGCTACTGCCTCCCCTTCACAGGCACTACCATGAGCCGTGGTGGCCATCACAAGCCGTCTAGGTGCTCGTGGGAGGGAAGCCCTTTTTTGGTCAACATTGGAAGGCACCATGAGCACCACCACGAGCCGTGGTGCCTTTCACGGCCCGTATGGGGCTCCATGAAGAGTGCCATGGCTTAGTCATGGGCCAGTGTTCTTCCACTTGGCTCGATTGCTAGGCTTATAATTTCTGGGGTGCTACATTATCTCCCACTTGGGAACATTCATCCTCAAATGGGATCCTAGATACCACAAGAAGAAAAGGTGTCACGACCCAAGGGTACCCCCTAGACGTAACAAGGCACATAGAACTCCGAAAGGGACCATGTAAGTCACTTAGCATATCATTACATAAGTAAAGAACAATACAGAGTAAAACGCATTTTCAAGTGCAAAATTTTCATAAAGGAAAGTGGAAGTCTAGACTTGTCTCAATTAGCCATCTATTGCAATCAAAGGGTCAAATAGGGTACAATCCTTACAACAAAATCCGAAAGTCAAATACAAGAAAAAAAGGAACTATAAAGATAAGGTCCGTCCTCGAACCATGAGGACTCACCACATGCAAGGAGAATAGTTGAATCCAAGCTTGTATCAAATGAAGATCACCTCAAACACCGGACCCTACACTTGGAGGAAATGTAGGAAAATATGGGTTAGTACAAAAATGCAATAAGTATGATAGCCATGCATAAAAATTATGAAGGCATGATAAAAAGGACATTCTAGTTGAAAAGCATGCACATTACCAAGTTTAAGAATCATTATGAAGATTAGTGTAAAATCATAAGTCATAAGCATATTCAACATATAAATCATCATAACATAATGGAAACATACCATAAGTACCCTCAAAGTCTACTTGTTCATATTATCATAGTGGGATTAGCCTTAACCGACATAAACCATGTGAGGTAAACATGGAATCCTGTGTCTACCTGTCACAACTCAGGGTTACCCCCTAGATGTAACACGACGTACTTGACCCCGAAGGTGTCTCATACAAGCCCTTAGCATAATCATAAGCATAAGTAATAGAAATGGTGCGAAATTAAAACTTTTTAATAACGAAGTCTTTCATAAAATAAAAATAGACGTCTAGACATTGTCTTCATAAGCCAGCTAATACAATCGAGAATCAATAGGGTCACAACCCTTAAAATAAAGTCTCAAAATAGAACATACGAAAATAAAACTAGAAAGAATAACTCTTGTCCTCGAACCATGAGGACTCACAAAGTCAAGGAGAGAATCAATCCAACCCTTTAACTAAAGAGAAGCAACTTCAACCTGAACCTACACTTTGGGGGAAAAGGGTAGAAAATATGGGTTAGCACAAAAATGTACGAAGTATGGAAGCCATGCATAACAATCCTTAAAACATGCTCAAACATGACATTTAGTTCAAACCATAAATTTATCAAGTTTAAAAGGCATCATGCACATTTGTGAAGAAACATAAGTCACACCAAATCATAAGCAACCCAAGACCATACATGTGCAATGCATAGGTAAGATCTCATAATCCTACCTAGTAATAAGTACCACCTTTAGGTCACCAACATCATACATATCATACCTTGAGCTCATAATTTGCCAAAATTCATAAAAAATCATACTTAATAACAATTCATAACATACATGCATAAGTCATAAGTGTTCATAGCATAAGAGAACCTCACCACAACCACTCTTAAGGCCTACTTGTGCAATGCATAAATGGGGTCTCATAACCCCATTCATACTAAGTAGTACCCCCTAAGAAGTCATAGTTATAGTCCATGTTCTTGTCATAATTCATATTCGTATCATATAGGGAAATATAGACTTAACCGACATAGACCATGTGAGCTACATGGAATCCGGTGTCTTACCTCTACACCGAAAAGAGGTGTCCTACTTACCTAAGGTATAACTCATATATTAGCTTTTAGGTGGATCCACTAGCTAAAGACATAGGTGGGCACGTAGTTATGGGATAAGGAGATTGCTACTAAAAACCCGGACTTTCTAACGTAAAAGGTTTCCATCTGATGAGATAACATACTTTGGGAAGCCGAACTTCCTAACGTAACAGCTTCCATCTCATTTACATATCCACTCAGTGCTAAGCATAATTCCCTTTAAAATTCCTATTAAGTCTTTACTTAAGTTCATATTCATGAAAGAATGCACTAGACACTCAAACCAACATGGTATCATAATAGCTCATCGATTCATTAAGTGAGAATGTCCTTTCAACCTTAGAATCATCAATATGTGAGTAAACCTTTCACACCATATTAATAGTGTTTTCATGAGAATAGCCTTTCATTCAACACAACAATACTATCATATTCATAGACATTTCATACATAGTCATGTGTAAGGGTATGTGGAGAATGATCTTGCAACAATACCACAATTACACCATAGTCATAGAATCTTCACTTTCTAAGTGAATCATAAGCTCTTACACAATTTTCATCAACATATACAAACCCTCATAAATTAGCCTTCAAGGATATGAATCCACTCAACCCAAACATTTAGAATTTTCTACATTTGATAGGGGAATATACTGATTCAATAACACAATTAATATAAACACAATCAATTGACGTGCTTCTATAATCAATCAACCCACATCATAAATTCACAATTTAGCAATATGGGAGATTCATGGGGTTTTGGCAGATTTTATCATAAATCATCAATTAATCATCAATTCAACCATAATCCACCATAATCAACCATAATCAACCACAAATAAACAATTAAAAACGTTTTATAAGAGAAACCATGACTTAGATTGAAATCTTAGGTTTTTGGGGAAATTAGAAGCTTTGATTTCAAGTTATGAGGGGACTTTATGGGTTAAAGCTACCCATAGATGAAAAGCCACCATACCTAGCTTAAGAATCTCCAAGAAATTTGAGGACGAACCCTTGAATTTGCCAAACCCTAGCTCCAATTCCACCTTTCTTCTTCATTGAGTTTAGAGAGAGAAATATTGAGAGGAAGAAAACTTTTGGTTTGATTTGGGTGTTTGAGTAGAATGACTTGTTTTAGGTGAATTTTGACTTAAACAACTTATATAGTACCCCTAAAAACACCCAAAACAACCTCACTTTAATTGGACTAAAATAGGAAGACTAAACTAACCTTCACTTAATGACCACGCCCAGGTGTCACGAGCCGTGGTGAGGACCACGACTCGTGGTCCTACTCGTGAAGTGTGAGGCAGTGGCTATGAAACTGGTGCCACAAGCTCACAAGACGAAGGCATTCCCATGAGGGGCTCCAGGAGCCGTGGTCAAGACCAAGAGCCATGGTCCCTCTCGTGGTCCTTGAGGCAGTAGCTAGGCTACTTTGTGCCCAAGCCACCATACATAGGTCATTTTCACAAAGGGCTCCACAAGCCGTGGTCATGACCACGAGCCGTGGTGTCAGGACCCAAGGTTATCCCCTAGATGTGGCACGACGTACAAGACTCTGAAAAGCCTCATAACATATCATAAGATAAGAGCATGGGGAAAATGTGGAAAATTGAAAACCTTTTTTTACAATCGAAGTCTTTTATAAAATGAGTGAGTCTATAACACCATGTCTCAAACCATCTATAATACTTGGATTAAAACTCTTGAATACAATCTTAGGGACATAGCCCTTACATAAGTCTAAAGCAGAAAAGAAAGACGTAAATGACATATGGTCAAGCCCTTGAATACTATGTGAACTCACCAATCTTCTACTTCTTGATCTACTATGGTCCAAGCCACGATGGTAGAATCTGATATCTCCAAACCCTACACTTATAGCAAATGTAGAAATATGGGTTAGCACAAAAATGTATTAAGTATGTGAGTCATGCATAAAAATCCTTAAAAAAAAAAGAAAGGGACATTTTTGTTGAAACCATGTGATATGCCACTTTTGTACATCATCTTTGAAATAATTGGAGAATGTAGCTCATAAGACAAATCATATACAATTCATCATAGCATAAAGAAACTCGTCATAGTCACAAGCATAGTCTTCAACATAAACATAATGCATACTCCAATCTTCACAAGACATAGTTCACATACATAATGAAATCCCAATATCATCTCATCATAATAGAACTATCACGTAAGAAACCCTAATTTATACTTGTTCAATGCATAGAAAGGATACCATTGCCCTATCTACAATAAGTATCACATTTAGGCCACCATGATCATGCATAGCATACCTTGACCTTATCCATAGCCAACACTCATAGACAAGGAGACATTCAAGTTCATAACTTGTAATAAGTAAAGTCACTCGTGGCAACAATCAATATCATGCATACATAATTCATATATCTTCATAGCATAAGGAAACTACACCATAAACCCTTTATAAGTCTTCTTATGCAATGTATAAGTGAAGTCCCATACCCCCACTCACACTAAGTAAAGCTCATTAAGAAGTCATAAGTATAGTTCATGTTCATATTCATGTTCATGTTCATAATTCATATAAAGCATGCATTAACTCATAATCATCATTTCATAAGGGAAAACCTACCATGCCCACTCTCAAAGCCTACTTGTGAAATGCATGAATGAAGTCCCATACCCACATTCACACTAAGTAGAACCTCTTGAGGAACCATAGTAAATAACCCATGTTCTTGTTCATAGTTCATATTATTATTCTTGATCATGTCATGGTTCAAGTTCTTGTTCATGGATGGAAATAGCCTTAACCGACATAGATCATGTGAGCTACATGAAATCCGGTGTCATACCCAACACCGAAAAGAGGTGTCCTACTAGGATAATATAGAACTGTAACGACTAGGAAAATGATAGGTTGAACTAGAGCCTTAACGTTTGGGTTAGTGTGACTTTAGGTTGATGTCTAGGCTGTTTTAGAACCTAAGCGGGGCAAGGTAGAAGCCTAGGGTGCAAGCCTTCCTAGAATAGCAAGATAGGGTGAAAGTAACCTTGTCTTTTGGTGGACCTTTTGGCGATGGGGCTGTTTGATCGTCCAATGGGTTGAGCAAGTCGCCCTTGTGTCCTTATGATCTCCTAGTGGATGCCCCATTTGGCCAAGATACGCAAGCTCACCAACCAGCTTGGCGAGTCGCCTTTCTCCCCTCCAATTCGCCAAGTGGACTGCCCAAATTAGTGAGCTCATTGCAACAAAGGGCGAGCCAAGGGTGCACTTGGCGAGTCGCCTAGTGCATTTGGCAAGACCAAGTGTCCAAAGGGCAAGCTAAGACAAAAAGGGTGAGAATTTTTAAGTTGTAACTTGTAGGGTCCTTACTCCTTTTCCTAAGTTAAGTCCCTATTATTCTATTCCTTTCCTAGAAACTATATAAACTTTTTAAGACCTTTTTAGACTTGAATTCTCTCATTTAAGTCACTCCATATAGAATAAAAAAGAATCTACCTCCTCTGAATTATTTCTCTCTCTAGAAGTTCCCAAAGAATATGAAGAAGAAGTTGGAGCTAGGATTTTGGATTCAAGGCGTTTCTTCATCAAATTTCTTGGTGAATCTTAGTAAAGGTATGGTGATCCTTCATCTAGGGTTATATTTCACCCTAGATTCAATTTGAAAGAAATTTTCAAAGCTTTCAAGGTTCATGAAAAACCAAGGGTTTTACTCAATCTCATGGGTTCCTTCTTCAAACGATGTCAAATGGTCTCTAATGTCATATAATGAATGTATTGATGTTTAATTAATGATTTATGATGAAAATATTCTATGAACCCATGATTTCTCTCAATTCCTGAAGTGTGTCTTTATGTAGTGGGTTTGGTGCTTATGAAAGCCTATAATGGTAATATGTCTAAATTGCCTTGGGTTATTGAATTGCATCATTATCTATGCCTTAATTATGGTAAATTTTTGGTGTGTTGATGATTTGAGATTATGTCCTTGAAGGCAAGTTTTGACTAAATTACATGTTGAAGTAGAATTGTGCTAGAGATGTTGATCCACTTGAAAGGTGGAGGTGTTTACTTACTAAGTGCTTTTATTGAAATGCTATTTCTCATTTTGACACTCATGTATGATGGTGATGTAATGTGAAGTGGTGTCTTCTATATATTGTATATCTTGGATTGGTATGCTTAGGCACCTTTTCTTTTATAATGAATATGTCTTGAATTGATGAATATGAATCGATAGGCTATGGAATTCCTTTCATATATGATTAATGAATGTGTCTTGACTTGATCGATATGAATCGATAGTCTTGAGGCATTCCTTTCATAAATGATCTAATGTAATGAAGACTCTAGAATCGATAGGCTAGTTGCATTCCTTTCTTAATTAGTCAATGTACCATGAATCGATAGGCTAGTGACATTGCTTTCATGAGTATAAGAATGTAATGAGGGACCATAAATCGATAGGCCTATGGCATTCCTTTCATGTGGACCCTAGAGCTATCCTTGAATGTACCATGGATCGATAGACTTATAGCATTCCTTCCTTGGTAATGATGTATCAAGGATCGATACGCCTATGGCATTCCTCCCTAGTACTCTAATGTAATGTGAATGAATTAATCTATGGAAATGTAGGCTAAGCACTAAGTGGATATGGTTAGATGGAAACTCTCCCAATATTAGGTTAGAGTTCCAAGGAACATCTTCCTATCCCATAACTATGTGCCCACATAGGATATTGGCCAGAGAATTTCATCCAAGCTAAGGATTCATCTGAGCTAATGTTATCGTTCTACCTTAGGCAAGTGGAACACCTCTTTACGGTGTGGGGTTATATGACATCGCATTCCATGTCTAGCTTGCATAGTCTATGTCGGTTAAATGCTTATTCCCATCATGTGAGATGTGCATTATGGTTTCTTGAGAGGTTCTATGAAGTGTAGGTGGTAATATGGGATGCCATCTATACAATGCACTAGTAGGCTTTGATAGGGTCATAGTGAGTTCTCTAAGCCTCAATGACTAATGTATGAAGGTACTCTAAATGAAGTAATTGAAGAATTTTGACTCTTAAATGCTTAATGTGAAGATGCATGCTATACTTGGGTTATATTATGAGTTATTTTCCGTTGTCATGCCTTATGAAATGTTATGTCTCTTATGTATGGATACTGTGCAAAGATGAAAAGGAAGGAATGGTAAGTTCACTATTGGGTTACATTAAGGTGGTACCATAGTGTGGGTGGTGGTATGGGACGCTAACCATACATTGCACAAGGTATAGCTTGAGGGTTACTTGAGGTGGAGGCTCAAGGTGAAGGTAAAGGGTTATATGTGATTTTGCTCAAATGTGAATTATGTGACTTTGTATGTTGGTTGTGATTGATATTATGCCTGTTGTATCAATGTTTATGAATTTTTACAAAAATGGCATAAAAACATGGCTTTCAACAAAATGTCTCTTTTAAAGCATATTTTTGCATTGTCATCATACTTAGTACATTTTTGTGTGCGTTTCACATATTTCTCTTATTTCTACTACAAGTGTAGGTTCCATCAAGTAATTGATTCTAGCTAGGATTTGAAGTATTTGGATATAGTTTCCTCCAAGACTTGGTATGTCCTCATGGATTCTAGGACAAGAACTCTTATGTTTCGTTTCTTCATGTCATAGACATTTAATAGTTTTTCTTCGATTGTAAAGGGTCATGACCCTATCTTGTTAAAGTTTAGTCTAAGATGGCCATGTGAGACTTAGTCTTCCGCTGTGTCTTTTGAAAGATTTCTATGAGTATTGAATGTTTTGAATCATATGGTTTTAAATAAAAAAGTTTTAATTCCGTACTATTTCTGTTGTCTATGCAATGAATGAGCTATGAGGCTTGTATTAGACCCCTTCTGGTCGAGTACATCGTGTTACGTCTGGGGGTGTTCTCGGGTCGTGACAAACATGGTATCAGGGCATACGATTTTGGAAATGGTCTTTAGGGTTGATATCTCACAAGCCACGTCTAGTAGAGTCTTGTTCATCAGTGTGAGTCACGACACATCTATGAGCGAGAGGCTATAGAATGATAGAACGTTACACTTCTTTCTTTATTCTTCAAGTCGTGCCATAGATCTTAACTCCATAAGTTCTATGACTTATTCCTTATCCGATGGTCTTGAAGATGTGACTACTTGAAGAGCTAATATTGCAAGGATCAAGGGAGAAAAAGGTGAGTAATGAGGTCATTTGTGGTTATGTGACTAGATGAGTCTTGTTATGGTAGATTTGAGAAGGTATATTGTGATGTAGTCTTCAACATGAATGGGTTACTATATGGTTATGTGTGTTGTTGGTAGAAGGTTGTGATAAGTTTGGAGGTCAGTTGAAAGATTTGATGAATGAGGTGTTTCAAAAATTGTGTTGATGTGTTGCGTGAATAGACTCCTTAAAAGAGGGTATAAGTGTGATTTACCTTGGTTTAGAATCACCTTGGGTGATGAGTGTGAAGTTTTAGTAATGTTTTGCTCCGACCTTAGAATTGAAAGAGGTGATGTTGTAAAGAGTTTGTATAGGCTTACCCCTATAAGGGGTAGATAATGTGCTTAGATGGCAAGATTGTTGAATATCCTTGATGTTCATGAGTTAGATTTTCTTGATATACTAACCATAAGAGGTGTAGTGAGTTTGAAGATTTTAGACCCGGTGTGATAGACTCATATGAGACCTTGAGTAGTGTGTGTAAGGTTGGTTGTGAGCAAGATTTGCTTAATGAGGACCTTCCTAGTATGAAAGCTCCGGTATGTGATAGTTCTTTGTAGTTGTGAATGTCTTATAGAGGTTCCTATCTTATTTCATGTTATCCTCGGTTGGGTTTACCCTTAAGTGGGGGATGGTATGATGAATAGTAAGATTGTTGAGAGTGTTGATGTCCTTATCTCTTTCTTTATATTCTTATTCAACCTTGAGACCTAGAGTTCCTTGTAGCTTGTTTCATGTTTTGGAGTCTTATGTGAGAATGAGTTTCCATGGTCTCCTTATGTTATGCATGTTCTAGTCGAATTTATGTTTATATGAGAAAAAAATGAATTTTCATGATTTATGTTCCTCATGCTGATTTGCATCTAGTATTAGTTGTCTATATGCTTTATGAGGTGAATTGTTGAACATGTGAGAGTAATTGCATAATGAGCTTAATGATGTTATGATGAGCATGATGTGAGTTGGAGAAGGAAGTTCCTCCAACGAAATGAGAAATGTTGTTGCTTTGATGTATAATGAGTATGTAGATGTAGTTCCTACTTTCTTGTATATGCATTAAGCTTATTGATGTGGAGTTGATGTTTCCTCCTATGTTTATGCATTATTTATGATGTTGCATGATTGTTGGGCTGCTAGTCTCGAGTCTTTTTCCCTTAAGGTGTTTAAAGTGTTAGTCAAGGATGAATGTTCCTAAGTGAGAAATAATGTAACATCCCGGAAAATGATAGGTTGAACTAGAGCCTTAACATTTGGGTTAGTGTGACTTTAGGTTGATGTCTAGGCTGTTTTAGAACCTAAGCGGGGCAAGGTAGAAGCCTAGGGTGCAAGCAAAGACCTAGACTAGCAAGATAGGGTGAAAGAAACCTTGTCTTTTGGTGGACCTTTTGGCGATGGGGCTGTTTGATCGCCCAAGGGGTTGGGTGAGTCGCCCAAGGGGTTGGGTGAGTCGCCCTTGTGTCCATGTGATCGCCTAGTGGCTGCCCCATTTGGCCAAGATGCTGGACCAAAGGGCGAGCTAGGTGCAAGCTCGCCAACCAGCTTGGCTAGTTGCCCTTCTCCCCTCTAGTCCGCCAAGTGGACTGCCCAAATTAGTGAGCTCCCTGGAACAAAGGGCCAGCCAAGGGTGCACTTGGCAAGTTGCCTAGTGCACTTGGCGAGCCCAAGTGTCCAAAGGGTGAGCTAAGACGGGAAGGGTGCAACTTTTTAAGTTGTAACTTGTAGGGTCCTTAGTCCTTTTCCTAAGTTAAGCCCCTATTATTCTATTCCTTTCCTAGCAACTATATAACCTTTTTACACTTGAATTCTCTCATTTAAGTCACTCCATATAGAATAAAAATGAACCCACATCCTCTCAAATACTTCTCTCTCTAGAAGTTCCCAAACAAGAAGAAAAAGAAGTTGGAGCTAGGGTTTTGGAATCAAGGCGTTTCTTCATCAAATTTCATGGGGAATCTTAGTAAAGGTATGGTGATCCTTCATCTAGGGTTAGATTTCACCCTATAGTCAATTTCAAAGAAGTTTTCAAAGCTTTCAAGGTTCATGAAAAACCAGGGGTTTTACTCAATCTCATGGGTTCCTTCTTCAAACAATTTCAAATGGTTTCTAATGTCATATAATGATTGTATTGATGTTTAATTTATGATTTATGATGAAAATATTCTATGAACCCATGATCTCTCAATTCCTAAATTGTGCCTTTATGAAATAGGTTTGTTTATTACGAAAGCTTATAATGGTAATATGTCTAAATTGCGTTGGGTTATTGAATTGCATCATTATCTATGCCTTAATTATGGTAAATTGTTGGTGTGTTTATGATTGATATTTATTTCCTTGAAGGCATGTTTTGACTAAATTACATGTTGAAGTAGAATTGTGCTAGAGTTGTTGATCCACTTGAAAGTGGAGGTGTTTACTTACTAAGTATATGAATTTGAATTCAATGAAGTTAGGGTGATCATGTTCTGAATGTAAATGTGCTTTTATTGAAAGGCTATTTCTAATTTTGACACTCATGTATGATGGTGATGTAATGTGAAGTGGTGTCTTCTATATATTGTATATCTTGGATTGGTAGGCTTAGGCACCCTTTATTTTATAATAAATGTATCCTGAATTGATGAATATGAATCGATAAGCTATGGAATTCCTTTCATAAATGATCTAATGTAATGAAGACTCTAGAATCAATAGGCTAGTGGCATTCCTTTCATGAGTATAAGAATGTAATGAAGCACCATAAATCGATAGGCTTATGTCATTCCTTTCATGAGGACCCTAGAGCTATCCTTGAATGTACCATGGATCGATGGGCTTATAGCATTCCTTCCTTGGTAATGATGTATCAAGGGTCGATAGGCCTATGGCATTCCTCCCTAGTACACTAATGTAATGTGAATGAATTAATCTATGGGAATGTAGGCTAAGCACTAAGTGGATATGGTTAGATGGAAACTCTCCCAATATTAGGTTAGAGTTCCAAGGAACATCTTCCTATCCCATAACTATGTGCCCACATAGGATATTGGCCAGCGAATTTCATCCAAGCTAAGGATTCATCTGAGCTAATGTTACCGTTCTACCTTAGGCAAGTGGAACACCTCTTTACGGTGTGGGGTTATATGACATCGCATTCCATGTATAGCTTGCATAGTCTATGTCGGTTAAATGCTTATTCCCATCATGTGAGATGTGCATTATGGTTTCTTGAGAGGTTCTATGAAGTGTAGGTGGTAATATGGGATGCCATCTATACAATGCACTAGTAGGCTTTGATAGGGTCATAGTGAGTTCTCTAAGCCTCAATGACTAATGTATGAAGGTACTCTAAATGAAGTAATTGAAGAATTTTGACTCTTAAATGCTTAATGTGAAGATGCATGCTATATGTGGGTTATATTATGAGTTATTTTCCGTTGTCATGCCTTATAAAATGGTATGTCTCTTATTTATGGATATTTTGCAAAGTTGAAAAGGAAGGAATGGTAAGTTCACTATTGGGTGATCTTAAGGTGGTGCGTTAGTGTGGGTGGTGGTATGGGACGCTAACTATACATTGCACAAGGTATAGCTTGAGGGTTACTTGAGGTGGAGACTCAAGGTCCGTTATATGTGATTTTGCTCAAATGTGAATTATGTGACTTTGTATGTTGGTTGTGACTTATATTATGCCTGCTGTATCAATGTTCATGAAGTTTTACAAAAATGGCGTAAAAGCATGACTTTCAAGAAAATGTCCCTTTTAAAGCATGTTTTTGCTTTGTCATCATAATAAGTACATTTTTGTGTGCTAACACATATTTCTCTTATTTTTACTACAAGTGTAGGTTCCGGCAAGTAATTGATTCTAGCTAGGATTTGAAGTGTTTGGATAGAGTTTCCTCTAAAACTTGGTATGTCCTCATGGATTCGAGGACAAGACCTCTTATGTTTCATTTCTTCATGTAATAGACATTTAGTAGGTTTTCTTCGATTGTAAAGGGTCGTGACCCTATCTTGTTAAAGTTTAGTCTAAGATGGCCATGTGAGACTTAGTCTTCCGTTGTGTCTTTTGAAAGATTTCTATGAGTATTAGATGTTTTGAATAGTATGGTTTTAAATAAAAAAAAGTTTTAATTCCATACTATTTCTATTGTCTATGCAATGAATGAGCTATGAGGCTTCTATTAGACAAGTTCGAGGTCGAGTACGCCGTGTTACGACTGGGGGTGCTCTCGTGTCATGACAAGAACTAACATGTTTAGCTTTTATGTGGATCCACTAGCTAATGATCTATGTGGGCACATAGTTATGGGATAAGGAAATTGCTACTTGAAACCCGGACTGACTGACGTAGAATGTTTCCATCATATGAGATAATTGTTTTGGGAGGCCAGACTGACTGGCGTAAAAGGACTCATAGGGAAGCCGAACTAACTGGCATAAAAGCTTCCAACTCATTTTCATATCCACTCGATGCTAAGCATAATTCCCTTTAAGTTCATGTTTATGGAAGGCTGGCTTAACAGTCAATCCAATACAACATCATGATATAGCTCATAGATTTATTAGGTGAGAATAGCATTTCAACCTTAGAATCATTAATATGTGAGTAAACCTTTCACATCATGTTCACAGTGTTAATGAGAATAGCCTTTCAATCAACACAACAACATTATCATAGTCCTAGGCATTTCATGCATAGTCATGTGTAAGGGTAAGGGGAGAATGATCTTTCAACAATACAACAATTAAAAAATAGTCATATGATACTCACTTTCTAAATGAATCATAAGTTCATACACAATTCTTATAAACATGTACAAACCCTCATAATTTGCCCTTCAAGGGCTATGAATCAACCTCAACCCAAACATCTAAATTTTCTACATTAGATAGGGGAATATAATGATTCAATAACTCAATCAACACATTAGTCACATCATAGTCATGTTAATGTATGGGGTGTGTGTGTGATTTTCCTTTGAATAACACAACAACAACATTAACATCATAGACACTTCACTCACAAAGTTTTCATAAAACATACACATAATATCATAATCATGCATACCCCTCATATCTTGCATTCAAGGATCATAGATCATGTTAAGTCAATACATCTAACATTCACTATATTAGACATGGATAGAATCATGAATCAAGTAAAACATTCATTTCATGCAGAAACTCATGTGACCATATTATAGGTCATGTAGGTGGTCTTTTCACAATAATACCATATACAACTCAACATACATAATAGCTTCTTTATTTTGCATTGACATAAGCTTATTCACATTATCTTTTACCCTTAAGACCCTAGGAGTCATCTTCATGTTACAAGGCTTACTCTCAAGAAATGCATCACATGATCATCATGTATACCTAATTCTCAAGGTAATCTATCCACATGCCTCATTCTTGATGAATTATAGTCATATAGTATTATATAAACTCAATATCAATACTACTCAACCATGATCCATCATATAAGACCTAAGTTAATCAATTCATATCTAGAAGCTTTAGTTTAAGAAAGTCATATCTAGGTCATCTAATTTATGGCAATTCATAAAGAAGTTCATCAATATCAGAAGGTCACATCTAAACCCTCAATTCACTTCTTTTATTACATAGCCCTAGGCCAGATAAATTTAACCCTAGAATCTTAGGTTAATCAATTATACATATATAATCATACTAAAATCATGCAATCACATCATAATGTACTCACATACAATCAATTGGACCAACTTGCAACAACATTCTTAATGTAAAGAAGGACCATAACTAGGATTGGGGAACTCATGGATTCTTGAGGAATTTAAGTTAAAATCATAAAAAATCAGTAATACATCCATAAACGAACATAATTCAACCTTTAAAAACAACTTTGAAAGGAATCCATGGGGTTGAGTCGAAACCCTAGCTTTTGGAGATTTCTAGATTTGAGATAAAATCTTTTGAAGGGACTCCTTGGGTGATAGCTACCCAAGGATGAAAACTACCGTACCTTATGTTGATTTCCTCACGAAATTGAAGAACAAAGTCTGCTCCTTGAACCCTAAGCTTGACCTTGTTCTTGTTCTTCAATGGAGTCTTAGAGAGAGAAATATTGGAGAGGGGAGTTGGTTATGATTTTGGGGTATTAAGATATAATGAGTTAATAGGGTGTTTAATGACTTAAAATAGTTTATATATATGTATAAATATTATATTAAATGACCCCTAATTAAAATAATTAAGTTGAGAATTACCCAACTTAAACTCACCTTGGCTGAGTCTAGGCAGCTTTGCAGGCATGGCCTACGGCCTGCCGCCCAACAGACCGTGAGTGGGTCCACGGGGCATGCTGCAGGTTCATGGTTCATGACCTGCAGCTCCTCTTCAAGTCCTCTTGACCTACGCTCAACAGCTACGGGGTATGGATGGACCTATACCTAGTAGGTCAAGGGATTTTTTACAGCTTTTTGGTTGCAGGGCCTTGGGGGTTAGACTTCAGGGTCCTCCTCAAGGACCCCTGGTTGGCCCTTGGGGGGTCTTATCTTGAATTTTAACCCCTAGACTCCTAAACCTAGGCCCGGGGAAGCATTTTACAACATAACACCCCACATCAAACACTAAGACTCTAACGTAAAGGGTTTTACGATATTGACTTCCATCCTCGTGGCTAGGTTCATAGTAGATCAAGAAGAGAAGTTTTGGTGAGTCCTCATAGCATCGAGGACTTGATCACCCTTTCCTTTTTATGTATTTATTTTATGTTAGAACTTTTGTATGGGCTGTGTCACTAACTCTTTTTAAGTATTAGATGGTTTAAGACAAGTGTAATAGACTTCCGCTTTGTTTTATGAAGCCTTGATTATATTGAAAAATGTTTTAAATTTTCATTTTTTTGTATTATCTTATGTTGTGATATGCTAAGTGGCTTACATAGGGTCCTTTGGGATTCTATGTGCCATGTTACATCTAAGAGGTACCCCTGAGTCGTGAAAAACTTAGTATCAGAGCACAAAGTTTAGAATGGTTCTAGGATGTCTCAAACCACATCTAGTAGAGTCTTGTTCATAAATGTGAAGCACACCACATTTATGAATGAGAGGCTATTAGATGTTTAGGATACTTCATCTCTTCATTCTCTAAGCCGTGCCATAAAGTTTAACTCTATTAGGTCTTTCTCCTAATCTGTGCTTGATGTTTTTCAGGATATGACCACTACAAAGGCAAACATTAGAAGGAATGAGGAAGACAATGTGGATCAAGAAGTTCCTCCTAAATATCCAATTGACCATTTGGAAGAGAAAGTAACAAATGAGAAGTTTAGGTTTAGTTTTCAAATGTTGACTCAGGCTTGGATAGAAACTCTAGAATTTTATGGGTCAAAATAGAGGAAGATCTTCAAGAGTTTATAGATGAGGTCTCTAAGGCGTTGGACTTAGTGGGAGGGAATCTGGTAGAGAAGGTGGAGTTGGCTTATTACCAACTCAAAGGGGTTGCTCGAGTTTGGTTTAATTAGTGGAAATAAGCTAGACAGGTAGGAATGGGTCCCATAGAGTGGGAAAGATTCAAGAGTACTATTCTAGATAGGTTCTTCCCTTTAGAGATGAGAGAAACTTTAGTGCTTGAGTTCATTAACCTTAGGCAAGGTAATATGAGTGTTAAGGAATATGCATTGAGGTTCACCCAATTATCTAAACATGCTCCCATTCTAGTGGCTGATCCTAGGTAAAAAATGAGTAGGTTTGTGTCGGGTGTGTCCGAATTGGTAGTGAAAAAATGTTGTACACCCATGCTTGATCATGATATGAATATTTCTCGTCTTATGGCTTATGCTCAACAAATTGAGGAAGAGAAACTAGTAGGGAGAGCTAGGGAGAAAAAGAGGTCTAGAAATGATGATGGTGATTTCTCTCATGTGAGGTCCGATGGACATGGTCGTTCTAGGAATCGACAAGGTCTTCGGGTATCTAACCCTAAACCGCAAGGAATTAGTAGTGAGTCCCTATGGCCTTTTTGTGCTAGGTGTGATAGGAGGCATGTGGGTAAATGCCTAGTGGGTTGCAATGTTTGTTTTGGTTGTGGTCAGTTGGGCCACAAGATAAGGCATTGCTCTACGGTTGCTAGAAATAAAAGGGATAGTCGTCCTAGGTCTCAACCCTACCCTTCATCCGGTCGAATTGGTTCGGGTGCGAATGACCCAAAGCAAATTAGGTTCTATGCTCTCCAAGCTAGAGGTGAACAAGAGTGTCCTCCGAATGTTTCTCCTGGTATGTGTTTAATTCTTATTTAGATTCCGATGTTGCTTGTCTTTTCTGACTTGAAATGATAGACTTTGATGTTTTTCTTTGGTACAAATGGGTTGCATTATGGTTATGTGTATTTGATGGTAGAACCCGACTTAGTCATGATGAGTTTTGGGGTATGTGGATAGATTTGATCAATATGGTGTTTAAGTAATGCCTAGATGTGTTTAGTGAGTAGATTCCTTTAAAAAGGGTAGAAGTGTAATTCACCATTGTTTAGAATCATCTTGTTTGATGGATGTGAAAGATTAGTGATGAATTTCTACGACCCTAGAATTGAAAGAAATGATGCTTACAAGAGTCGATATAGGCATACTCCCAAGGGGAAGATGATGTTCTTAGATAGCAAGGTAGTTGGGTGTTCTAGATTTTCATGATTTGCATTTGCTTGAATTTCTCACCTTGAGAGGTGTAGTGAGTTTTGGAAGTTTAGTTCGGGGTTTGGTAGGCTCATAAGAGATCTTGAGCGGAGTTGGTAAGGTTGCTTGTGAACTAGAGTTGCTTAATGAGTGGCACCGGTGTACCCGGTTTTCCATGTCTCTTGGATATAGGAGGGTGTTGGAGATCAGACATTCATAGATCCCTTAGAAGATTTGAGAGTTAATGAGAATCTCCCTATATTTAGAAGTACCGGTTGGGATCTTAGACCGACAAGTTAAGAAATAGAAGAATAAGGAAGTTACTTCCACGAAAGAGTTAAGAAGTGACCTTTTTGTGAGGGTTTTAGTTGAGGGTGCTACTTGGGAGGCTGAGGGCCCAAAAGATGTCCTATTATCCTCATTTCTTTCCTTCTACTCCTACTCTAGCCTGAAACAAATAGTTCCTCTAGGGTTATCTTATTTTGGGAGTCATGTGTGTTATATGTGTTTTTCCATGATTTCCTTATGTTATGCATGTTCTTGAGAAATTCATGTATAGTAAGAAAATGAGTTTTATGATTAATTTTCCTCATGTTATGTGCACTGAGTAAGAGTTTCATATATGCTTCATGAGATGAATTGTTGACATGTTTTAATTATGCTTTTTCAGGGCACATTGCGTAACAGATCCATAAGATTTTGTTGATTGATGAGTCCACAATTTGGACTCATTTAGGGCTATATTTTGATTGAATTAGTGTCCTCAAATGCATATTTTGTCTCAATATCTGAATATAAATCTTTAAATTTCAGGTATTTTACTTGAGAGACAAAGCATGGATGCTATTGAGCAAGAACGAACAAAGAGGCTGAAAGAAGGAAGAAAAGACGGCCTGAAGATCACCTAATCCATTAGGGGAGTCACTGAAATCCCTCCAACCTCACCTAATGTTCCAGTGTGCTGAGCCCTGAAGGAAGAGATCAAGTTGGTGGGGAAAGGGAGCAGTCGGCGAATGACCGAGCAGTTCCGCGAAGCAGTTCCCTGTCGCCCAATGAATCAAAACGTGAAGATGTTGAAGGCAAAAAGTGAAAAAGTGATGAACCAGACCAAAGGGCGGATCATCGAATGTATCGGCGATCCCGAATAACTGCGTTGAGTGGTCCTTCGCAGCACAATTTTTTTAAAACTATAAATACCTATTTAATTCTGTAGCTTAGAATCAAGTTGGAGAGAATTATTACAGATACTTAGAATATTTTTAGTTTTTAGTTCTTAAAGTTTTGGAGACATTATTCTTGTGCTTGAAGATTTGAAGACTTCCAATTCCAAGAAATTGGAAGTGGGTGTTGGAGATTCTTCATTCTAGACTCGTTCGAAGTGAATATAAATCATACCCAGCTGATGTTATCTCGATTCGGTATCATTTTCTTCCTTTTTTGTATGTCTAGCTAAAACCCGAATTCTTGGGGTGTGATTTTGTGAATATGGGTTAAATTTATTGTTGGGTGTTGCTTATTGTTAGTCTATTCGGTGTTTAAATGTGATTTCGTTTAGTAGTTGTGTTTGAACTTAATGAGATTGTAGTTGCAAATACGATTTCACCTTAGTGTTTTTGGCTTACTCGAGAGAGAGGTTTTAAAACTAAGACTACTAAATCGATAGCCGGTAGTTATTGGGTCGTCGTTGGTTCAGCTCGAGATAGTGAATCATAGGCCTTCTCCCACACATTCATCTTGAGAGAGTTAATGGGATAAGGCGAAGGCTGTGCTTAAATGTGGTAACTCGATGTTTGAGAGAAACCAAGTTGATTCGGGGTAAGTTGCTCGAGAGAGAATTTACCCCACTAAAGTCTAGCTTAGTTACAAATATTCAGCGATTGACTATCAATAGCATTTACCCGATAGTGTCTTTTATCCCATATTCCTATCACATCCCTAGAATCCTGTCTCCCTAATTCGTATCTTTGTATTTTTGCTGTTATTGTTTATTAGCTTAATACAAAACCCCCCACTGATAATTGACATTCGTGTCACCTTTAGACTTAATATGTTTTTATTTGTTAATGTTTATAACTATAATTGATTGGAACTTGATTTTACTTTTCTATTAATTCTTGCAACCACTCCCTTGGGACTCGACCCCAACCCATTCGGTTGGGTTATATTTCTATTGTACGATCGTAGACACTTGAATTGGAAGTTGTGTCTTGATTATACAAACATTAAAATGGCGCCGCTGCCGGGGAGTGGTGTTAGTTGAGATTTTTTAGTTTAGTAAATTTTTTGTTCTGGTTAATTATAGTTCTACTCACTTAATTTTCAATTTTGTTTGTTTGTGTAGTGAAGCATAAAAATGAGTGTGAATGATAACTATGGGTATCCAATGGATCATCCTTCTCTTGAAATTGTTGAACCTCAGGGACAATCTCCTAACATTCAAGCAAGTAGGGGGTGAGACCATTCAAGAGATGTGGCTGAAATTTCAGGTAGTGCTATAACCATGCCCAACTCATGGGATGCCCGATAAAGTTTTGCTAGAATGCTTCTATATGGGCCTTAGTTCCGACAACAGATGCGTTGATGATCAACTCTTTATAGGTTGTTTTACGCATCAACCCTATGAATTGGTAGCTCAACTCCTTGATGGCATGATTAAAACCAACAAGGAGACAAAAAAGGATCAAGAATGAGTTGCTATGCTAACTCAGCTGGACTTCTTGTCCACAAGAGTCATGCAATTAGAAGAGCAGTCCATGAACAAGTACAAACACTTTCCCCTTTGCCAGGTGTAAAAAGGGGAAGACGCAAGAGGGTAAAAAGATGGAGATGTCCTCTCACTCATTCAACAAAAGATCGAAGAACAAGATAAGGTGTTAAATGAGATAAAAGGGAATATCAAAATGCTGAATCAGACGACAACCTCAAATTCCATGATTATTCAGCTATAGGACGCCCAGATAAATCAATTGATATCGCATAGCTTCTCATAACATAATGAGGGGTCACCTATTTACACCATGTCAGACTCCGAAGATGAGGATTAGGTGTTAACTTGCATCGTGCCGCGACGTTAACTAAGGCGCTGTTTGGGAGGCAACCCAAGACACTTTATGGCTTTGTTTTTGTTTAAAAACAATTGTGTGTTGTTTGTTTAGGTCAAAGTGCGGCAATTGTTTGAAAGGTACAGTTTGGCGAGCTAAAGTCTAGTTGGCAAAACACTGAAAGGGTCGGCGATCCCAGACTTAGACCGTCGTTAACCTGAAGACAACTTTAAGATAGAGTCTGCAAAATTGGACGAGCCCAAGAAATTATTGGTGAATCGCTGATCATGTCAACAATATCGATCTTGTCCACCGTTTGGATCCCCATATCAACTGAGGGTCCTGTAAAACTCTGCAATGTAAGTGACCAGTCGGTGTGCAACCGAGTGGTTCAATGATCATGTCTAATGTCACCGAATGGGCGAGAATTTGACAGTTTTGGAGACCAATGATTTAAAGTGTCAAACTCTTTCACTCTTATGCATTTTCATTCTTCCAAACTCACACCTGCATATTATTCTCTATATTTTTGCATTTTTTAAGTGTTATAGTCATTGATCTGTACTCGGAATTTGGATTACTTTGTCGCCTAGCATTTTAATATTCATTAATTAGCATCAAAGGTTGTTTCTTCCAAACCCTAAGATTATTTTATCGAAATTGTACTCATTTGCAATGATCTTATCGTGTAGTTGGGTGTTGAGCCTCTCTTATAGAATTATAATTTTTGATTGCCGATTGTAATTTGATAATCTTACGCGTATCATTTTGATCGTCGAATGCCCATAGATTTGTGCCTACAAATGAGTTAATTATTTTTGGAGGTGTGATTGCATGTTGGTTAGATTGGTTGGGTGAAGTCTAAGAAGCCTGTATTTGTGCTAAATGGCGTAAATTGCACAATGATAGAGTGGGTGGCACCATTCTTAAGGGCAAAAGTTGTCAAATAGCCAAATTTGGCAAAACCAGGAGAAGTCTGACTATCCCGGGGTGATGGGTGCTATGGGTCTGAGTTTAATTTAACTAGTGCATGCTTTTATTTTGTTTTCGGGGGTTGAGGGGTTGAATTTGAGAAGTTGGGTTGAAAATAGGCACGTTGGGCCGTTTGGCGAACTGGGTTGAGCTCGCCGAACTACTCGGCGGTTCGCCTAATGTCCCCATCTCACCTTTACAATATCATGCTTAGTGAGGAGTTGAATTCTGTAACTTTCAGCGAGAAACCTGAGGTCGCTAAAAGCACTCGGTGACTCACCGAAGGTATTCTTTACCGCTTTTTGTCTGCACCCTTGAACCCTTTTTGCACTGGAAATTTCGGCAGGCCAACCCTTGCTTACCGAAAGCTATCAACGGTTCTCCAAAAGGGACCTCCCATTGCCAACTTGATGATAATTTTAAGCCAATCCCTTCGGTGTGCCCGACTTAGCTCGCCCAAGAGATTTGGCGACTCACCAAGTTGATCGGCGAGTCTGTCTGCAGTTAATTTCCTATGCCAAAATGTGATTAGTTATTAACTTTTCTCCAATATCTTGCAGATATGGTGCGAGGCCACCCCAGAAGAAAGCACATGGCATTACTATAAACGAAGGGGGATCAAGTCCTCAAAAGAAGAGAAGGAAAGAACTCCCACCAGGAGATAAAGGTAAAAGAAAGAAGCACACAACTGAATGGTTGTTGACACCCAGGATGATTTTTCTAAACCTGAAGACGAGCAACCTTTGATTTCTCGAAGGGATGAGCTCCGGGCTAGATCTCAACCCACATCAACCAGAGTTCCCTCAGCTGCCACTCCTCCTGCAACAGAATCAGTGCCAGCTCAGGCACCACCTGTAACCCATGTGCTCCCTGTCATTCCTCTTCCCAGGCTTCTGAACATATTGAAATGAGATGGCTTATGAACTATACTTGAGGAGAAGTTACTCTCGACCGAACGGTTGGAGGGGAAGTATCCAAATGTGAAGGAGACCCTCCACTTCCACAGATTCGAGCAGTTCACCCGGCCTCGAGGACCCTTTATATTCTCCTGGGTTTGTGAGTTTTACACAGATCTGGTTCCTAAGAGTAAGATAAAGGCTAGTGAGTTCAAACCAGTTAAAGCGGTCATGATCTGAGGCAAGGAGGTCGGGTGCATCAGTGAGTACATAAACATTGTAATGGGTAGAGATCTGCACTCCACACACCCTTATGATTGATTGCATGTTGCTCAATCCTTGGATGATTTGAAGAAGTGGCTGGCACCTTTGAATTCTGATACCACCCCGAGGTGGATCGAGGAGGGCGCTCCTATTAAAAAGAGGGATTTGAGTATTGCTGCCCGATTCTGGTTTGGCTTTGTCAGCAGCACCACTATGCCATCCCCGAATGAATCTGTCCTCCTCCATTCTAAGGCAGCTTTCTT
The DNA here is from genome assembly GCA_029582725.1 of Solanum chiquidenum. Taxonomy (NCBI): domain Eukaryota; kingdom Viridiplantae; phylum Streptophyta; class Magnoliopsida; order Solanales; family Solanaceae; genus Solanum; species Solanum chiquidenum. The sequence goes on along the minus strand of JAJOOS010009907.1, from coordinate 3,950 downwards.
GTGGTCCATTATATCCAAAAGGCGCATTGACGTAGGACTTTTTATTTCACAGGAAATGGCCATGAGAGCCAAGTAGAAGCAAACTTCTCTTCCATTCCCGGTCCTGATCACTGAGTTATGCCAGCATGCTAAAGTACCTCGGGATGCTGCGAGAGATATTGAGGTTACCCTTTCTTCCTCCACTGATATCGTGCATATTGAGACCGAGTACACATGAGAGGAAGTAGACAGGAGCAGAGAAGCTCCAACAGATATTTCTCTGAAGATTGATGTTGATTCATTACCTATAGAGTAATATTCGCCTACCCCGACATCTGGGCTGTCAGGTACTTCTGCCACTTCTACTTCTTCACAGGTTTCGGGCACCTCCACCTCATCCCAGCCAATCAAAATTACTCAGATGATAATCCTAAAAATTGGGAGTATAGCCTATTCAGCTCATGTGAGTGTGACTCAATTTGAGAGATACATCCCAGGGATGATTGAGAGTGCAATTTTGGCTGCACTGGCCCCCCTTCGGGCTTCTGTTGATGATCTATCTACTAGAGTCACAGCTTGTGAGAGTAGACAGGAGGAGACCTCCGACGTTCTAGCTTTGAAAGCCAAGGTAGCAGATTTGAGGAAGGACGTAGACTATTTGAAGTCTACCAACTTCACTTCATTGATTCAGGGTGCATCTGACATGGATGTTCCTAAGACCTCACGGATTTCTCATGATACTACCGGTGTTGCACACCGGGATGAGCCTGCAATTGACGGTTGTGCAGACATCACTAGCAGAGAGCTCCATGGCTGTCTCTAGTGGAGTTGTTGCTTATGAGGTGATTCTGGGCACTGATGCCCAAGTTCACATGGCTGCACCGGGAACTGAGGCCCAAACATATGCAGAGACTGCGTATACAGTAACCCCTCTTTACCTACCTCTCTGTCTTAGTTTCTTTCACTTTTTGGATACTTTACTTAATTTGCATATGAGGACAAATGGTTCTTTTGTGTGAATATTGATGTTCAAATTTTTGTTTATATATTTGGGTCGTTATGCTTACAATTGTGCTTTGCACTGCTTTTAGCGGATGTTTGAGCTTGTGGCTCCTCGCTTTAATTATAAATGATTTTTTATCCTTCCAAATTTTTTCCCACTTTTGTATGTTCTTGAATGTGGCTGTTCTTTAGCAAATTTGAGTCTCGCTTTTGATCAATATCGATGACTCAAATAGTGCTCGTAATCGAATGAACATGAATGAGAGGCTACGATGAGACCAAGTGAAGTTACATAGACAATATGTGAACTCTTTGCATCTCGTTGTGTTAGCCAAGTATCAAATTGATTCTCTTGTGATGAACGTTGCACACTAGCGAAAGTGTGGAGTCTTGTTTGACTTTGGTCTCGATGCCTTGTGTCATGAGCTTACTGTGAACCATGCATGATAATACCTAGAATTTTCCCCGTTACTCCGATAGACTAAGTTAGGTTATCTCTTGATATGATCTTAGGCAACTTCGAAAAAGTGTGAGCCAATTTAAAATATACCTCTTTTGTGGCCTACCTTTTGAGTGTGTGAACCTCTTTTGTGGCCTACCTTGTGAGTGTGTTAACCTCTTTTGAACACCCCTTGAGTCTTAACCATCTTTGGAAGAAACTTGATGAAAACATGACCTCTCTTAATCCACTACCTATAATCCTCTTGATTTGTGGTTGATTGCATAGCCAACTTAGGCCAAAAGCCTAAGCTGGGGTTGTGGTTAAAATAAAAGGGCAAGTCAATAAGTGCTAGAAAAGTCCCCTTTCCCATGGTGTTGACAAAAATGGAATCCCTCCATACAAAAAAAAATAGAAGAGAAAAAGAGAAGAAAAGAATGAAAAAGAAAAAAGAAAAAGTCATGGAATAAAGTATGAAAATGCAAAAAGGAATCGAGTCCCAAACAATCCATGTATAATGAATAATGGGATGACTTATGAGCAACAAAGAAAATGATGAAAGAAGAGGAAATGGAGTGTTGTGAGCACCACATTTCATGAGAATAAAAGTCACTGAGCCTAAATGTCCTTACATTTGCAGTCAGCCCCATTACAAGCCTTGAAAAGACCTTTTTGATCTTGAGTGAGCTAAAGCAATTGCCAATTGGAAAATACGGGCAAACCTATGGGTGAAAACATGCAATGTGTTCTTCTTTGTGAGAGTGAGCGTTGCATTTGATTCCGGAGCTTTAAATGATTAAACCATTATGTGAGTATGGAATCATTCTTTTCTGTGAGGGCATCTGAATACCTTAGTTGAGCTTGAACTTGCATTTGTAGCAAGTATTGTGAGCTTGAGAATCTTTGATAATGGTGTGTCAGAACTTGAGTCTTTGATTACAAAATTGATCCTTGTATGAGTAAGTTCAGTCTTGTTGTGTACATTCATGATTTAGTCTTGTGTAGCACTGTTTGAGACATCCTTTTTGAACTGCTGAACTTGAGTATTACTTGAGGACAATCAAAAGTTTAAGTTGGGGGTGTTAATGAGTCCACAATTTGGACTCATTTAGGGCTATATTTTGATTGGATTAGTGTCCTCAAATGTATATTTTGTCTCAATATCTTATGTAAATCCTTAAGTTTCAGGTATTTGAATTGAGAGACAAAGCACGGACGCTACCGAGCAAGATGGAACAAAGAAGCTAAAAGAAGGAAGAAAAGATGGCTTGAAGATCGTCTAATCCATTAGGTGAGTCACCGAGAGGCCTCCAATCTCGCCTAATGTTCCAGTGTACTGAGCCCTGAAGGACGAGATCAAGTCTGTGAGGAAAGAGAGAAGTCGGCAAATCGCCGAGCAGTTCCATGAAGCAGTTCCCTGTCACCCAATGAATCAAAACGCAAACAGGTTGAGGGCAAAAAGAGAAAAAGTGATGAACCAGACCATAGGGTGGATCACAGAATGTATCTACGATCCCAACTAACTACGCCGAGTGGTCCTTCACGCACAAATTTTCGAAAACTATAAATACCTATTTAACTATGTAGATTAGTATCAAGTTGGAGAGAATTATTACTAAGACTTAGAATATTTTCAATTTTTAGTTCTTAGAGTTTTGGAGACATTGTTCTTGACCTTAAAGATTTGAAGACTTCCAATTCCAAGAAATTGGAAGTGGATGTTGGAGATTCTTCATTCTAAACTTGTTTGAAGTGAATATAAATCATACCCAGTTGATGTTATCTCGATTCAATAACATTTTGTTCCTTTTTTCTATGTCTAGCTAAAACCCCAACTCTTGGGGTGTGATATTGTGAATATGGGTTAAATTTATTGTTAGATGTTGCTTATTGTTAGTCTATTCGCTGTTTAAATGTGATTTCAGTTAGTAGTTGTGTTTAAACTTAATGAGATAATAGTTGCAAATATGATTTCACCTTAGTGTTTTTGGCTTGCTCGAGAGAGGTTTTAAAACTAAGATTACAAAATTAATAGCCGGTGGTTATTGGATCGTCGTGGGTTCAGCTCAAGAGAGTGAATCCTAGCCCTTCTCCCACACACTCAGCCCAAGAGAGTGAATTGGCTAAGGCGAAGGTTGTGCTTAAATGCGGCAACTCAAATTTTGAGAGAAGCTGAGTTGATTCGGGGTAAGTTGCTCGAGAGAGAATTTATCCCAACTAAAGTCTAGCTTAGCTACAAATATTCAGTGATTGACAATCAATAGCATTTACCCGATAGTGTCTTTTATCCCAATTCGTATTACATCCCAAGAATCCCATCTCCCTAATTCATATCTCTATATCTTTGTTGTTTTTGTTCATTAGTGAAACGACCCCAAAAATGCCAGAAAAATGTGCTTCGGAAACACCTATAATTGTAATTTCCATATATCTCAAAATCCGTGCATGATTTCGGAAATTCGACTTCATATTCTTATTCAGGGGGTCAAATTGAGTGGGAAATGGGTCTAACCCGAATTTTAGAGCAACC